>QLOM01002380.1:0-25611 GCA_003313785.1 Termitomyces sp. MG148 | reverse complement strand
GAGGCAAGTTTCGACGTGGAGAAGCATGAGGGTGATTGGTACCTGGACCAACAATCATATGCATCTATCATTTTCCTTCCTCTTCTGTCTGTGTTTATTAGTTGGTGTTGTTCTGTGTTTCCGATTGAATGGCACTGTCTTGAACTTTCATGAGAGACCGAGTTGTATTCATTCACTCCATGTGCCACGATGAAGAGCATTCAAGCGAAAATGAAGAGTAAGAGACTGAGAAGGAACTGATAGATAAGGAATCCGAATCGGAAGCCACTCCGTCGCGACGAAAACGCAAAAGGAAAAAACGAAGATGCGCTGTCTGGGACCGATATCACTATGAAAACAGCATTCGGCTTACTTCGAGCACAACAGCACCCGTTCACAGACATCTGCAAATGTTCATGGACTTGCTTTTTGTCCGAGTTCGTATTCCCGCTACTTTAGTAGTGGGTTTTGTAGCCTGAACAAAATCTGCCCTAACGCTGGGTCTCACAAAATCATCACGTGAATTGTCTGACTCAGTCCTTTGTTTCAAACCCTATTCATCTGCCTCACCTTAACTCTTCCAACTCTTCCAGCAACCTTCTCCGAAGTGCCCCTCAGGTTCAACCATCTCATACCATACCTACCACCACATGTCTCAGACATGCCCACTCCAAGAGCGAGAGCAAAAAGGTGGTGGATGTCTCTACAAAGGTGCAGCAATGGTGTTTGACTTTGAGACCCATTGACAAGGATTGCCTGACAAGCGAGAAGTGGTGGATGTCTCTACAAAGGCGCAGCAATGGTGTTCAACTTTGAGACCCATTGACAAGGATCGCCTGACAAGCAAGAGCCCATTTTGATACTATAATATTGTGCCCTTGAAGCCGTCCAGGTTGCATACTGTAGATGGCTCCTGGGCCTTGCAACTTGGAGGTACTGGGGGGAGCAAACTTTTGGCTGTGCCATGGACAAGCCATTACAATACAAGGTTGACCCCTTAGTATGATCCATACCACCAGAGGACTTCTTTGGAATGCTCATAGCCTCTAAACCTGGTGCTCGGACATTTGTTTGATTTGTATTTCAGGTCTTTGAAGTCTTTGACACCCACCCCCTTTATAACCCCCCACATCCACTATGACAATGGTGTGACATTTCATCTTTGTCAATAGAGCCCTTTGTGATGGAGGCTTGCCTTTTCCAGGGGGGAGTCTTTAATAATGGAAACATCATATTTGTTATTCTGTATAACTTTACATTGCTTCTTCATCTGGGCAGTGTGCAATGACATTGACCTACATGATGCATGACACATACCCTGAACAATAGCAGTCACAATAGACTTTCCTTCAACCTGCAGTGATTGCCTGGATATCTGGCAGCAATGACACAACAAACAAATTTTAAAGGTCTTGGATTGCTTATCAGGAGGTTTGAAGGTACTTCGTTTTCACAGCATTTAATGGAGGAGTAGCCTGTAGCATACATGGTACGTGACCAAATGTATGTAGTACAGACCCTGTAAGGGGATGCTCTATTGTGGAAAGCCAGGCAGACGCATTGACCACTCAAGCCTACCACCAAGGGCAAGTGTTGAGCAAGCACAGTGACAAGCAACTGGCAGGCAAGAATGCAGGCCATCAACAAGAGGTGGAGCAGGAGAGCAAGAGCAGAAGGCAAGGTCGTCACTGAGGAGCTCACAGTAATGCTAATGTGTAGACCCAGAAGCAATGCTATTGCTAGGACTGTGTAAGGGCGACCTCCGGAGGTTGCGGCTAAGTCACACAACTGGCAGAGGGAAATCCGAAGTGTATTAGAGACAGTACATATTACAGGGAAGTAACTAATCACCTGGCAGAGGGAAATCCAAAGAGGACAAGTCTAAGGATTCCTCTGCCACGGCGTGGCGCATCAGTGTGGGGGCGGGGGCATGAGAACGACTGTACAACATCTCGGAGAAGTCCGACGACTGCAAAGGAGCGTCCCGGAGACCTCCAGGATGGCCCGAAAAGGAAATGGCCAGAAAAGGAAGTCCGGAGGGTCCCAGAGATCTCCGGGATGGCCGGAAAAGGAAGTCCCCTGACAGACTGGGGATGTCCCATTCACCAGTCCTACTTATATACTACATTGGATACACTATGACTACAGTGTATTGACTAATAGGGCCAGTATGTACTAAGCACTAATGAGTAAGCAACAGTCAGCATGAGTAAGCCAGCCAATGGCATAAAGGCTTGCTGGCAAGTAGAGTGGGTCCAAAGACCAGCTGACCTGCCAGGTGTTGATGCCAAGACAAGGATGGAGCAAGATAGGGCCGGAGCGGTCTGGATGGTGGCTAGATGTAGGTGCCAACGTTAACACAGACTAAGCAAGGCTAGGGTGGATGGTCCAAGGACCTGTCCCCTGACAGACCCCAGTTGTTCATGCGTGGACCTCCCTGGGCAAATCTACTGTAAGGGCGACCTCCGGAGGTTGCGGCTAAGTCACACAACTGGCAGAGGGAAATCCGAAGTGTATTAAAGACAGTACATATTACAGGGAAATAACTAATCACCTGGCAGAGGGAAATCCAAAGAGAACAAGTCTAAGGATTCCTCTGCCACGGCGTGGCGCATCAGTACGGGGGCGGGGGCATGAGAACGACTGTACAACATCTCGGAGAAGTCCGACGACTGCAAGGAAGCATCCCGGAGATCTCTGGGATGGCCAGAAAAGGAAATGGCTGAAAAAGGAAGTCCAGGGGGTCCCGGAGATCTCCGGGATGGCCGGAAAAGGAAGTCCCCTGACATCACCCCCCCCTTAGAGTGCGACGTCTCGACGCACCAGGTAGAACAAGTTGCGGACTGCGCGGTTCACTGGGGAGACGGGGTAGATGCCCTGGATTGTGCGGAGAGCCTCAGAGTGACTACAGTGGAAGTCCTTCACCAGAGCGGGCGCATGGACGTTTTCAGCGGGTTCCCAGGAGATGTCTTTGATACTATAGCCCTTCCACTTGACCTTGTATTGCAGCTTGTGCCAGAATAGACGGCTGTCAAGGATCTTCTCCACTTCGTACTCTGGGCGGTTGTTGACAATGACCGGAGGTGGCGGAGGCAAAGCACGTCAACCTGGAATAGGGTCGTCCGGGGCGGGCGAAAGCTTGACCACGTTGAAGACCGGATGGAGGTGCCGCATGCTGGTGGGCAGCCGGAGCCTGTAGGCCAACGGTCCTACCTGGCGCTCAACCACATATGGCCCCAGTTGTCGGTGTGAGAGCTTTTGGGATGGCCTAGTGGTCGCGATGTCAGAGGCGTCCAGGTAGACTCGGTCTCCAGGCTTGTACTGGGGGGTCGGCAAGCATCCTCAGTCATAATAGCGGGCCATGTTGTCCTTGGCCTTGGTCAGGGCCGCCTCCGCCTCCTCCTGTGCCTTCCGCATGCGGTCAACAAACTCATTGACCGTCTGGTTCTCCGATCGTCGTGCATGCGGTTTGAAGCCCATCCGGGGGTGCCTGCCGGTGTCCAAAAAGAACGGGGAGTGCTGCGTGGAGGCATGGACGCGGTTATTGTACTGGAACTCGGCCTCCAGGAGGAGTTCGTCCCAGTCGTCCTGCTGCTCGTTGCAGAAGAGCCAGAGGTACTGTTCCAGTTCCTGGTTGACGCGTTTGGTCTGGCCGTCGGACTGCGGGTGGTAGGCGGTGGAAGTGTGGAGCTTGACGTGCAGAAGACGATAGAGCTCCCGGGTGAAGTCTGCCATGAACTGGGGGCCCCGGTTGGAGATGTAGGCATCGGAGAGGCTGTGGAGCTTCCAGACGTTCTTCCGATACAGGTTGGCTGCGTCCATTGCTGAGCAGGTTGTGTGCGTTGGAATGAAGTGAGCTTGCTTCCCATACAGGTCAACCACAACCATCACTGCGTTGTATCCGTGCGCGTCCAGAAGTTCCATGATGAAGTCGACGGAGGCCACACTCCAGCGTGCCACAGGTGTAGGGAGGGATTGCAGATGGCCTGTCGGGGGGTGCCGGTGTGGTTTTGTCTGGAGGCAGAGGTCGCAGGTGCTGGTGTAGAAGCCGATGTAGCAGGACATCTGGGGCCACCAGTAGTTCTGCGAGACCAGCTCCAGCGTCTTCCACCTACCAGGGTGCCCCGTGACACGGGAGTCGTGGTGCTGCTCAACAATGCGCCGACGGAGCTCTGGGTTGTTGGGCACATATATCCGCCCGCAGAAGGTGAGGAGGCTGTCCTGCAGGCCCCACTTGTCCATGCGTACCGACTTTGTACCAGAGGGGCGCCCCAGATGTAGCGCTAGCGCGGCCTTGGCAACCGAGTCTTCCTGTAGACCTTCCCGGTTTCCCCGACGTATGTCCCGGAGAATGTTGACCTCATCTCCCTGTACAGCTACCCTTTCCAAGGCACGAATGGCAAACAGCTCCGGGCGGAGGAGGGTGATGTTATCGTTATCTCCTGCACCGGAGCCGTGGTCCGCACGCCTGGAGAGGGCGTCGGGCTTCCCCATGCTCCGGCCTGGCTTGTGGTGCAGCGTGAAGTCAAAGTTGGCAAGGTACAAAGACCACCGGGCCTGGCGACGGTTCAGCTTCTTGGCCGTCCGGAAGTGTTCCAGGTTCTTGTGGTCAGTCCAGACTTCAAACTTGTGGCGGGCCCCCTCGAGGAAGTGGTGCCACTCCTCCAGCGACCGGATGATTGCGAGCATCTTCTTGTCGTGGATCTTGTAATTTCGTTCCACGGCGTTGAGGCTCTTGGAGTAGAAGGCAACGGGGTGCCACTTACCATCCTCTGGAGACTGCTGGGATAGGACTGCACCGGTTGCAAAGTCGGAACTGTCGGCCTCCACACGGAAGGGTCGGTCGTCATCCGGGAAGAGCAGAACGGGCTTGGACGTGACGGCAGACTTGAGGGCGTTGAAGGCCTGCTGCTCCGCATTGCCCCAGGTCCAAGGGACATCCTTCCCGGTGAGGTCAAAGAGGGGATGCACGTGGTAGGAGAAGTCCTGGATGAAGCGCCGGTAGAAGTTCGTGAAACCCAGGAAGGCTTGTACTTCCTTCTTGCTCTGGGGCTCCGGCCACTGCATCACGCCAGCCACCTTCACTGGGTCCATCTCCGCTATGCTGCGGAAGATGATAAGTCCGGGATACTCAACGCGCGTCTGCTCAAACTTGCACTTCTCCAGCTTGAGGTACAACTGGTGCTGGCGGAGACGGTCCAGGACGATCCGCCTGATCTGACGATGCTCTTCTAGCATCTTGGTATAGATGAGGATGTCGTTGAGATACACACAGACCACTCCGTCCGCAATCAGGTCCTGGAAAATGTCGTTCATTATGGTCTGGAAGGTGGTGGGGCTGTTGGTGAGTCCGAAGAACATCACTAGAGGTTTGAACAGCCCGCGGTTGGTCCGAAACGTGGCCTTCCACTCATCTCCCTCCTGGATGCGCACGTTGTTGTAGCCCCACCAAACGTCCAACTTTGTGAAGTAACGCGCACTCCGGAGGTTGTTGATCAGTTCCGAGATGAGAGGGAGTGGGTAGCGGTTCTTGACAGTCATTGCGTTGAGTACCCAATAGTCTTGGACCAACCGGAGGGAGCCATCCTTCTTCTTGATGAAGAACACCAGAGAGGCCATCGGAGACTTTGAGGGGTGGATTCGTCCTGACTCCAGATTCTCCCGGAGGAATGCGTCAAGCTCATCCTGCTCCTTGGGTGCGAGCGGGTAAACCTTGCAGTTGGCCGGCTTTGAGTCCGGCAGGAGCTCAATTGCGTGATCCCACTGCTTGCGCTCCGGGAGGGAGTTGAACGAGGCCTTAGAGAAAACATCCTCGAAGTCGTGCAAATGGTCGGGGACCGCATCCTGGAACATCTGGGGCTGGGCGTTGGCTGCAAAGGCCTGGGCCAGTCATTGAGAAGTGGTTTGGCTGGCCCGGATCTCCTCCGCCACTGGCGGGGGTCGTAGCGTGGTGGCGTAAATGCGGTCTCCTACTTCAATGGCTTTGTCCGGAAGCTCCGGGTCCTGCACAGGTAGGAACTCTCCTTCACATCCCTCCTCCTGACTAGGGTTTCCCCTGCTGTGCCTGTCGTTCTCATAGAGGGCCTCCCTACGAGGGAATGCCAGAGGCGGGGGATCCAGCAGGTCGAGATCAGCAAAGGGGAGGTGACCTACGCGGCACGCCCTGATAGCTGCGCATTCCCACATAGTGGTGCGCCGCTCCTTCTTCACTTCTTCTGCACAGGTAGCGCAGCGCCGGGGGCACCAGCTCATGCTCACCTCCCCAGTAGCCCAGTCGATTTCCGGGTTGTGCTCCCGGAACCACGGGAATCCCAGGATCATGTCCTGTTTACCGATGCTTGTGATGGCAAAGGTAGTGCGCTCTGCATGGGACCAGTAGCGAAGAACAAGGTCCACCACAGACTTGATGGACCCCGCTTCGTTGCGGGTACCGTCAACATTGTATACCAGGATCGGAGCAAGCAGGGGTCGAGTGGTGAGCTGATGCTGTTCTACGTAGCTGGTGTCCACGAAGAGCCCGGTGGCTCCGGAGTCTAGGAGGGCTGACATGCTCTGAGTCTGCTGCATGTCGGTTGTCTCGATTTCCACGTTCATCCGGAGCGAGTTGGGCGACGGAGTGGAGGCAATTATGTAGCGGCGGGGGAGGCGGCGCTCCTAGGCGGGAAGGCGCGTTTGGGCAGGCGTCGGAGAGGGCTGAGGGGGTTTGTTGGGTACGACAGGGGTAGTGCTTATGGTTGGAGAGCTATTGGCAGAGACTGTATTGATTTCTTCTACCAACAAACATGCAAACCTGTTAGCACTAAGCGGCGGGGGCGTACTGGTCATTCACCGCGCCCCTGAAAACCCTCACTCTGCTCCTCCTGGCCTTCCAGAACGTGGGCGTCTTTTGATGTCTTCTCTGGGATGGGGGTATCCGGAGAGGGCACTCCAGCAGTGTTCCAGGCCGCCAGGAGCTGCAGGAGTAGCTCCTCTTGCTTCTCTGGGGAGAGGTAGCGCACTTCCAGACCCCTGGGGCAGTGCCACGCAAAATGGCCCTGCGCACCACAGCGTCGGCATGAGAGGGGGAGCGGGGCGCGCTGTCGGGAGGCATCCACATCCATTGGCGTGCCTGGAGGTAGTGCCGGAATTGTCAGGGGTGCGACCATTGCCATGGGCAGTGCCGGGATTGGGAACCTGCGGGGGAGCATTGCGGGGGGTCGCGTCAGAGGCGCAGGATGCGCAGGCTTGCGGAGATTGCGCTTGAGCTCCATGAGCTGCCATTGCTCCTGGGCCACCCGGTACCATGCCAGTCAGCCGGTCAACCCTCCGCAAGGTTGTCAATGCGCTCCATTAGGGTCGGATGGAGCCCTTCCCAAAAGGTAAGGCAGAGTTGCAGGCCGTTGGGGTACTTGGCCTGCTCAACCAATGCGTGGAACAAGTCGATGTACTCGTCCAGCGAGCGTTTCCCTTGGCCGTACTGCTCCCTATCCCTCAGGACCAGCGCGGCGCTTTTGGCAGGGTTCCGGGGAAAGAACTTGTCCCGGAACTCTTGTTTGAACTCGGCCTAGTCCGTAAAGCTCGCGACGCCTCCAGGGCGTCAGAAAACCCTCAGCGCGTAGGTGGCGACCCACGCAATTTTCAGCTCGTCAGATACGAAATTGTCGCCACAGAGCTGGAGATAGGTGGCGCACAACTGGAGGAAGCGTTCTCCGGACGCGCGGTCGCCGTTGTAGACGTCAGGGGTCGCCGGGCGCGGGATGTTGGAGCGCTCCCGTGCCAGGATGGGGTATTGCACAGCACGTGGGCGCTGCACCGGCGGAGTAGGCGGCGGGGGGTTAGGTGCCGCTGGGGCAAGGCGTTCAAGGAGGGTACGGAGAGAGTCGGAGATGGTGTCGGTGGTTTGTCGGAGGTGGGTGAGTTCGGCGGAGTGCTGGATAAGGGAGGCTTGGGTGAGTTGCACCTGCGTTTCTAGGTGGAGCAGGCGGGTCCAGGCTTCCTCGCCGGAGGCAGCAGCATCCAAGAGCGCTTCTGGAGCGGCGGGCTGAGACATAGACAAGGCAGTGCTTAAAACCGGTAGGGGAGCAACGAATAGGAGCCAAAAGGTGTTTGGTGGCTATAGGAGGCTACCAGACCAAGATTAGGAGACTTGTTCTGCTGTAAGGGCGACCTCCAGAGGTTGCAGCTAAGTCACACAACTGGCAGAGGGAAATCCGAAGTGTATTAGAGACAGTACATATTACAGGGAAATAACTAATCACCTGGCAGAGGGAAATCTGAAGAGAACAAGTCTAAGGATTCCTCTGCCATGGCGTGGCGCATCAGTATGGGGGCAGGGGCGTGAGAACGACTGTACAACATCTCGGAGAAGTCCGACAACTGCAAGGGAGCATCCTGGAGATCTCCGGGATGGCCAGAAAAGGAAATGGCCAGAAAAGGAAGTCCGGGGGGTCCCGGAGATCTCTGGGATGGCTGGAAAAGGAAGTCCCCTGACATCTACCCTACCTTACCCTACTCCATGCATGCTCATGAGGAATTTGGTTGGACATTTTTTTCCCACACTCTTGTTTCCCTAACCACTGGCTAGCAAAACCCATCTGGCAAAACTGACATATACTCTGCCCGATAAAGTCCTTTGCTCTAATTCTCCACCTCTGCCTTTACAACATCCAGAAATTCTTCTTTCAGTCAATTCAATTACACTAGATCCCAACAATTTCAATACCTTCTTCTGTTAGTCTTTTCAGCAATTCTTATGCTGTCACCCTTTTCACAATGTTAGACCTAGGCTTGTCCACCGCCTCCACATCACAATCTCATACTTCTAACACCTGATCAATCTTTGATCCATCCCAGCTGTCATTCTGCCATTTCTTCTTACAATGTTGAATATGATATGTTGTCAATAATGAAAATGTTATTTTCACATCATAGTATGATACATTTGCATTTTGTTCTTTTTCAAACAAACAATTGTACAAATGCATTGAATCCCATAGCCTACAGAAACAAAGTTCTGAGGCCTTCAATTGTGAAGTACTTGCACATCATCTTCTGAATGGCCTTTGCACATCCTCCAATTCCTCAGCATGCAAAGCCTGCACAGGCTCTGCAAGCCCCTGTCAATTGAAATGTCATATATTAGAAGCAGTTATCCAGCCATTGCACCCTAGAAACTACACCTGTTGTCAAAGTTTGTGTTTTGTGCAGATTCCTGGGACTTGATCAGATCCCTCATTGTTGCAAGCTACTCCTGAAATTTCTAAACAAAATGAAAGCACATATGGACCAACTTTTAGCTTTGTATCTCACTTCTTGGCCCCACATTTTGTGCAGCAATGCTCTGTCCATTGCTGCTTCACATGGCATATCTGCATGTGCTTTCTCTGACAATATATGTAAAAGAAACACTTGACATCTGTGGAACTCCTTCTACAGAGCCAGTGGTGCAAGTGACAAGCAAGAGTCAAGCAAGGCTAACAGAGGGTTGGATGTCACTAGAAAAGCTTATAGTTGGTTCAATAGATAGGACGGGTTAACACTGCTATTGTTCAGTCTCAGGCTGCCTATATATACTACATTGGTGGCTGCACTATTACTAATACTGTTTACTAATCAGGCCTCAGTGTGTAAAGGAGTATGACTAACAATAATTGATGCTGAGTAAGGTCTGTGCGTATGACTCATCAAGGCTGACTATTAGGAGACAAAAGGAGAAAGCGGCTGGTCAGTTCTGCTAGAAATAGGCATATTGTTGGACTAAGCTTGGAGTAGAGTTGGACATGGTCTAAAGACTGGTCTCCTGACATCAGTGTCAGAGGACAGGTCCTTGGACCGTCCACTCTAGCCTTGCTTAGTCTGTGTTAACGTTGGCACCCACATCTAGCCACCATCTGGACCGCTCTGGCCTTATCCTGCTCCATCCCTGTCTTGGCATTGACACCTGGCAGGTCAGCTGGTCTTTGGACCCACTCTACTTGCTGACAGGCCTTTATGCCATTGGCTGGCTTATTCATGCTGACTGTTGCTTATTCATTAGTGCTTAGTATATACTGGCCCTATTAGTCAATACACTGTAGTCATAGTGTATCCGATGTAGTATATAAGTAGGACTGGTGGATGGAACATCCCCAGTCCTAGCAATAGCATTGCTTCTGAGTCTACACATTAGTATTATTGTAAGCTCCTCAGTGACGACCTTGCCTTCTGCTCTCACCCTCTTGCTCTACTCCTTGTCAGTGGCCTGCCTTCTTGCCTGCCAGTTGTTTGTCACTGTGCTTGCTTGACACTCGCCCCACTTGGTGGTAGGCTTGAATGGTTGATGCGTCTGCCTGGCTTTCCACAATAAAGCATCCCCTTACAATCAGCCCCTCTTTTAGGTTCATCACCTTGACAAAACAATGTTACTTTCCCCAGGTTAGGTGAGATCATTGAGCAGTGTTAGTGCCACATAGTGCCATGGAAATAATGCCTTGAGCATAATGCTCATAGGCATAGTCAATGATCATAGGAGACAACAGAGCTGGAGTCAGAGTAGAGAGGGCCATAGTTGAGCTAGTTAGCAGTGAAGGTGCTACCAAAACTGGCATAAGAGACAGATCATCCCAATCAGCAGGTTCTTTGAAATCTGTAGTAGAGTCATGCATAGAAGCCATAGGAGGAGGAGGCAGTGCAGACTGAGTAGAAGGTTTTGAAGTGGACAAGGCAGGTTTCCGAGAAGAGGCCAGTGATGATGCCAAAAAGTTGCTAGGCACTATCAGAGTCAATAGTAGCCTAGCGCAGTTATGAGTAAATGCATTGGGCATGCTAAGTAATGAGGGTTGAGTCCTGACAGGGTCCCAGAAACACACGTAAGTAAAGAAAAAGTTATTGAAGTTAAAAGAAGGATGCTTAGCACAGCTAAGCACTGATAACTAGTCAAGTTTGCGTAGTGTCTTGATTAGTCTCATAGGTGGACTAGCATAAAGTGTACACCTGTAGTTGGTGCCTAGTATGTGAGGAGTCAAAGATGGGCTGTAAACTCTGGTAGCTATGTACAGTTTTTATAGAAAAGGTAAGAAATCATATGTAGAATGTTGCTAAAGTGCTTTGATAGTATAAATGAAAAATATAACCTAAAAAGTATTAATGCACCAAGGCTGTGTGCTAAGCAGTAGGATCAGTAGCTAAGTGTGAAAGTGATGTGTTTCAGCTGTCTGTCACTTGTCAAATCCTTTAGCCATTGGCTAGTACTCCATTCTTCAATTATTACAAGTCCTTATGTTGAACTTAGAGCAAAACTGCTTCAAAATGCACTAAGGAGCATTGGTAAGCACTAGAAAACATCAGTAGGCACTAAGAAATGTCAGTAAGTGCTAAAGAACGTTGGTAGGTGCTAGAGAGCATTGGTAAGTGCTAAGGAATGTTGATAAGCGCTAGAGACAGTCAGTAGGCATTAAAGAACATTGATAAGTGCTAAAGACAGTTGGTAAGTGCTAAGAAACAGTTGCTAAGCACTCGAGAGAGTTGCTAAAATGTAGCTTTCTGTGCTGAGTCTGAGTGGAGTTTCATCATCTCCCTTCAACTGAAAAATTGACTGTCCTCAGTCAACTCCTTAGTAAATCACTGAGTGCTAGTGTTGTTGGTAAGGAAAGTGAGTTGAGGTGCTGATCTGTAGTGACTGTTGGCACTTTTTTGGCATGGAAAAGAGTTGGTAAGGTGGCAGTGAGTGCGCTAAGAGCTGCACTAAACAAAAGTGAAGAAACCACTAGAAAATCAAAGATAACTTGAAAAAAACATAAGGCAAAATTGAAGGAAGTGGTAGAGGCTCAGTAAGTAGTGGAAAATAAGTGTTCTTGGTGATGGAAATTAGCATGTGCAGTAGCAAAAATTGTCTATGAAAGTACAATAAGAAGACTAAGAAAAGTAAAACTTCAAGAAAAGAAACTTGACAAAGTTAAAAGATTTTGCTTGTTAATCATGTCCAGGAGTAAAAAAGAAGTGCGCTAGCACTAGCACATTTATTGAAGGTCTAATTAGGTCAAATGAGAGTATGCGGGCGTTAGAATTGGTGTTAATAAGGTCTGTAGAGGCACTAAAATTTAAGAATGCTGAAACATTGCTAAGAAGTGAAAATCCTAGAAGATTATCATTGCAGTTGCTAGAGGCACTAATGTTAGCACTAGTGCTAGCACCTTCTTCAGGAGAGGTGTCTAAAGCTGTGCTGATCTTAGCGCTGGTGCTAGGAGCTATGCTGCAAAGCTCTCCAATAATTAGTGCAACAGAAGACTTTATAGCATGGCTGAAAACTTGTTTGTTCTTTTCTATATCATAAATTGACACTGTTGGCAAGTATCCTCCTTTGGAGTGCTGATTAGGGGTGGCAAAAACCCTCTCTAATGGTGGAAAATAACCAGCAGGAAGTTTGTTGTATAGTTGCAAAGCTGGGGATGCTAAAATCACTGAGTTGGAAGCAGAAACTATGCTGTTGGAGTTAGAAACTGTGTTGGTCACTGTGGGAACATTGGCACTAGAGGGGCTAAGAGGGCTAGTGACTTCTGAAGAGGTGATGGCAGTATTTCTTAGCGCATAAAGTTTCTGTTCTATCTGTGCAATGCGTTCTTGCCGTGTCTGTTCTTTAGTGGGTCCCAAGTAAAGAATCTCTTGAATTTGAGCCTGTGGTAGATCCTCTGCACTAGTATTAGCACTGTCTGTTGAAACACTAGTAGTAGAGTCCTTGATAAGTTCTTCATTTGCTTTAATAGTAGCATTAGCAAGCATAGTTTGTAGACATAGCAGCTGAAAAGACAGCACTAACTGCAGTGTCAATATTCTTGTATATTATGTAACACTCTGCAGCAGTGTGTGCTAAGACAGAAATGGCTGCGGAGGCTAGTGCAACAAGTCTGGAAGGTGCACTAAGAGTGGCAGCAGTGCTAGAACGTGTGTTAATACCCTTTAAAATTCATTTGCCTGTTTCAAAGACTTGGTCAATACTGTATAATTCCTCTGGATGGTGCTCTGTAAGAGGACGCTCCATCGTGGAATGCTAAGCAGACACAATGACCGCTCAAGCCCACCACCAAGGAAAGTGAGCGTCAAGCAAGCACAGTGACAAGCAGCTGGCAGGCAAGAGGACAGGCCGCCGACAAGGGACAGAGCTAGAGGGTGAAGACAGAGAGCAAGGTTGTCACTGAGGAGCTTACAGTTATGCTGATGTGTAGACCCAGAAGCAATGCTATTGCTAGGACTGGGGATGTTCTATCCACCAGTCCTACTTATATACTACATTGGACACACTATGACTATGATGTATTGACTAATAGGGCCGGTATGTACTAAGCACTACTGAATAAGCAATAATCAGCATGAGTAAGCCAGCTAATGGCATAAAGGCCTGCTGACAAGTAGAGTGGGTCCGAAGACCAGCTGATCTGTCAGATGATGATGCTGAGACGGGAAGGGAGCTGGATAGGGCTGGAGCGGTCCAGATGGTGGCTAGATAGAGGTGCCAACATCAACACAGACTAAGCAAGGCTAAAGTGGACAGTCTGAGGACTTGTCTCCTGACATGCTCTGGCATGAGAATCTCTAGTGATACACCTGTCTCAAATACGAGACAGGAACTGAGCGAAAAGGAAAACAAAATAATAAATAAATAAATAAACTTATCTTGTTGCCCTAAAAAGTCTGCAGAAAAGCTGAAAACTGTAAGCTTGAAAGGTCAAAAACTGTAGACCAAAACATACCTCAGAAAAAGCCACCAAAAACACACCACTACGATTGACTCAGCAACGAGCAATTCGAAGGAACTGGCAGAAAGTCCGCGATCAAACGGCAACAAGCCGAACCAAGGCAGCAAGTGATGGGAACAGATCTCGGACCGTTCTCCAAGATCAAATCCATCAACCGATCAATTATGCAATCATAATTGAATTCGGCCGACTGCAGCTCTTCCCCCGTCTACCTCGTACTCTCCCCATGCTCTCCCCACCTCATACTCCTACCACGTGGCACGCAAGACCGAACGACGGCTGACAACGACCAGAAGGAACCGGAGAAGCACGGAGAAGAGAGGAACCAACGAGGAGGTCACCGGCGCAAGGATTACCCAACTCGGCAACACCAAAACCGGTGCCCAGGCTCGGTAGCTCGCTATACCAGACAGCCAAGTACGGGAACACCATAAACCGAAACCGTTACCGTGTGGACACGCACTGGTCCGTGCGCAAGGGGGAGCATATAAAAGGGAGGAGGATTTCGAGGGGAAAAGCAAGCAATTACTGCCACGGCTCAGTGTCCCCAGGGAGCGTGATGACTTAGGCCTACGAGCAAAGTATTAGCTTCGGGTTTTATTTTATACAATTTTATTATTGAGCCCAAACAAGTTTTCATTTGAATTGAGTTAAAATTCAGAGAGCTTCAAAAATCAAATAAAATTTACTACTTTAAAATTCATTGAAAGTGCGCGCACGTGTAACTAAGCCCCACGAACTTAGTGAATTGTCCGGAGCAAACTAAGTCAGACTAATCTGACCAAGCCAGCTCAATAAGTACAATTTCGCATCACTAGGTGGTGTGCTAACTTTCTCCAAAGTAATGTAGGGAATGTTCTGCTGAAATAAGCAATGTTCTTCATTGTAGTCAAGTTTATCATGTGCTAAAAGCCATTTGGCAATGTGCTAGAAGGTGCAGTAATAAGCAAAGAAGGTGCCAAGAGTAGTAATGCCAACAGCAAATGTGTCCAGAACAAAATTCTGTAGCTTGCTAACTGTGTAGCGCTGATGAGCCTCTGGCTGAGCTCAGTACGCCAACACTATTTTTAGCAACTTATATTTTGCACCAAGCAGGAATCAAATACAGGCTTTAAGGCGCAATGCGTATAAGCACAGGATTTGGCGACCATGGGATTTATCAATCATATGATGACTCACCTGACTCAGTAATCACCTGATGACTTGGCAATCACATGCTGACCACCTGACTTTGGCCCAGACTCCTAGCGGTTTCAGATTAGAGATAGCCAATTTCAGGACCTTTAGCAACGCCAATCAAAATCCATTGCTTCTCTAAGATCCAACGTCAGATTCTTTAGCGATGCCTATTACCTATCTGATGCTTAGTGACTTACTTAAGACAGCCCCCTTAATGGTTTCAGGCCTTAGTGACAGTCACTGTGCATTTGACTACTTTAGGTTGTAGAGTTGTTCAGTTAAGATTGTTGACCTGACAGACGCCGTTGCTTAGCAACTTTCACATTCTATTTAATGTGTTATAATTTTTCTTGATTGAATACTTAGCAACTTTTAGTTTAATTAACATAGCAACTTAGTGCTTATAGATACTGTATATATTTTGTCTTAGCAAACATCAAATTATATGCTCCACAGTTCAGATCTCATTTCAGCGCACTCTAAGTTCTCAGAGTTGTCAAGAAATATGTCTTGCCAACTTGACCTTGCCAATTTGACCTACCAATTTTTGTCTTTATTGTGAGGGGACTTCCATTTCTGGAACTTCCATTTTCAGAATCCTGGAGTTCTCTAGGATGCTTCCATGCTTTTCAGAAAGTACTGCATAGTTGTTCCCATGCTTCTGCCACCCATGCTGATGCGCCGCGCTATGGCAGAGGAATTCTTAGACTTGTTCTCTTCAGATTTCCCTCTGCCAAGTGATTAGTTATATTTTCTGTTGTACTGTACTGTTCTAATAAACTCTTTGCCAGTTGTGTGACTTGGCTGCAACCTTCAAAGGTTGCCCTTACAGCAAAACAAGTCTCCTAATCCTAGTCTAAAAGCTGCTAAAAGTCTTCTGGCTCCTATTTGTTGCGTCTTCACTGGGCTTAAGCACCAACAATATCTATGTCTCAGCCAGCTGCTTCAGAAGCTCTCTTGGATGCCTTGGCCTCTGGCAAAGAAGCCTGGACTTGCTTGCTCCATCTAAAAATGCAGGTGCAAATTACTCAAGCCTTTCTTACCCAGCATACCACCAAACTTACCCACTTCCACCAAACTACCAAAACCATCTCCAACTCCTTCTGCATGCTCCTCAACTGCCTTGTTCCGGCGGCAGCCAACCCCCTGCCACTTACCTTGCTAGTGCAATGCCCTTGCACCACACGATCCCCTCTCCAAGCGTGGAAGTGCTCCAACATCCTGCACTTGGCAATTCCTGACATGTACAATAGTGACCGCGCATCTGGGGAACATTTTCTCCAATCTTGTGTTACCTACATCCAACTCTGCAATGACAACTTTGTCTCCAACAAGCTGAAAATTGCATGGGTCCTGTCTTATATGAAGTCAGGACAGGCAGCCACCTATGTGATGAGGGTTTTTCGATGCCCCAGTTGTAAGGGCAACCTCTGGAGGCTATGGCTCAGTCACACAGCTGGCAGAGAGAAATCCAAAGTATATATAAGTAATACAACCATAACTACTCATCTGGCAGAGGGAAATCCAAAGAGAACAAGTCTAGGGATTCCCTATGCCAGGAGTGATGCTTCCAAGGCTCCAGAAGCATGGAAAGTAACTGTATAGCATGACAAAAGCCACAATAAAATTTATAATCTACAAAAGAAAAATCTCCAAAAATAATCAAAAACTCGGAAATTGCCATTGCCAGAGGTCATGCACATGTTTCATGTGACTTGCTTAGTAATTTGGAGGCTAGCCTCGAGATGACTCAGCCTCTGGAAGTGTTAGCTACACTTGTTTGAATGATAACTAAAGAACCAGAGCACCTCAAGGGCTGAGAATAGTATTAATAGATAGTGTTGAAAGAATAGAAGCAGTAAAGTAAAAGAGTGACAGCAGAAATAAGGAAATAAATAGAGGAAGAATGAAGGAATAAGAAGTGAAAGAAGGGAGAAATGAGGAGTCCTCTGACATCACCCCCCCTCTAGAGTGTGGCATCTTGACGTGCTGAGTAGAAGTAATTTTGGACAGCCTGGTCAACCTTGGAAAGGGAGTAGATGCCTCTGATTGCCTGGGGAGCATTGGGGTGCTGTTAATAGAATTCCAGGACCAAGACAAGAGCATGGATGTTTTTTTGTGGCTCCCAAGAGATGTCTTCAATTTTATAGCCCTTCTACTTGACCTTGAACTGAAGCTTATTTCTGAAGAGTTGGCTGTCTAGGATCCATTCCACTTCATACTCTTCTCTATTGTCTACCAGAACTAGAGATGATAGTGGCTATGGACATTGGTCTAGAATTGGATCATCTGGTGCAGGAGAGAGCTTTACCACATTGAAGACCAGATGGAGTCGGCTCATTCTACTAGGCAGTTTGAGTCAATAGACTAGTGAGCCTACTTGCTTTACTATAGGAAAGGGTCTTAGACGACAATGAGAGAGCTTCTGGAAAGGTCAAGTAGTAGCGATATCAGAGGCATCCAAATAGACTCAATTTCCAGGCTTGTACTTGGGGGCTGGAGTTTGTCCACAATCATAATAGCGAGCCATGTCATCCTTTGCCTTAGTTAAGGCTGCTTTAGCTTCCTCTTGGGCTGCCTTCATCCAATCTAGGAACTCATTAACAGCTTTATTTTCTGAAGGTTGTCCCCGAGGCTCAAATCCCATCTGAGGATGTCAACCTGTGTTTAGAAGGAAGGGAGACATCTAGGTGGCAGCATGTACATAGTTGTTGTATTAAAACTCAGCCTCTGGTAATAGATCGTTCCAGTCATCCTGTTGTTCATTGCAGAAAAGCCGAAGATACTGTTCCAGCTCTTGGTTGACACGTTCCATCTGGCTATCAGACTGGAGGTGGTAGGTAGTGGAGGTGTGGAGTTTAATATGGAGCAGACAATACAGTTCTCTAGTAAACTCTGCCACAAACTGAGGTCCATGGTCTGAGACGTAGGCATCGGACAGCCCATGAAGTTTCCAGACATGCTTCCGGTACAAGTTAGCAGCACCCATAGCAGAGCAGGTAGTGTGTGTTGGAATGAAGTGAGCACGCTTGCTACAGAGATCTACTACTACCATGATTGCATTGTATCTATGAGCATCTGGTAACTCAACAATGAAGTCTACTGAGGCCATGCTCCAATGCTCAGCTGGAATAGGCAAAGGATGAAGTTGTTCCATGAGAGGCTGACGATGAGGTTTAGTTCAAAGGCAGAGGTTACAAGTGGAGGTGTAAAAGCCAATATACCATGACATTTGAGGCCACTAGTAATTCTGAGAAACCAGTTCCAGTGTCTTCCACCTACCAGGATGGCCTGCAATCCAAGAATCGTGATGCTACTCAACAATCTGCCTCCAGAGGTCAGGTAAATTGGGTACATAAATGTGCCCCTGGAAGGTGAGAAGACCATTCTTCGAAGACCACTTGTTAGTGCAAACTGACTTCACTCCAGCCCTCTTCTGTGCATGCAGGGCCAGAGCAGCCTTGGCTACCAGGTCTTCTTGAGTGCCCTCTTGGTTACCTTGGCGGATGTCTTGGAGGATGCTTGCTTCTTCTCCCTAGCCAACTACACCTTCTAGAGCATGAATAGCAAAGAGCTCTGGCTTCAAGAGTACAATATTGTCATTGTTACTAGCTTCAGAACCATGATCAGCTTGCCTAGAAAGCGCATCTGGCTTGCCCATGCTTTGCCCAGGTTTGTGATGCAATGAAAAGTCAAAGTTGGCCAGATACAAAGACCATTGAGTCTGTCGGCAGTTAAGTTTCTTGGCCGTCCGAAAGTACTCTAAGTTTTTGTGATCAGTCTATACCTCAAACTTATGCCTGGCACTTTCAAGGAAATGTTGCCACTCCTCAAATGACCAAATGATAGCCAACATCTCCTTATCATGGATTTCATAATTGTGCTCTACGGCATTGAGACTCTTAGAGTAGAAAGCCACAGGATGCCACTTACCATCCTTCTTTGACTGCTGAGAGAGGACGGTTCTAGTAGCAAAATCTGAGCTATTGGCTTTTACCTGGAAGGAAGAGTCATCATCTGGGAATAGGAGAACAGGCTTTGAAGTAACTGCCTGTTTAAGGGCATCAAAGGCAGTCTGCTGTGCTACATCTCAGTGCCAAGGAGTGTCCTTAGTGGTGAGATCAAAGAGGGGCTGGACATGGTGTGAGAAATCCTGAATGAACCTCTGGTAGAAGTTGGTGAAGCCCAGGAAGGCCTGAACTTCCTTCTTGTTCTTGGGCTCTGGCCACTCTGCCACACCAACCACTTTGACTAGGTTCATCTCAGCTATTCCATGGAAAATGATCAGTCTAAGGTATTCAACCTTGGTCTGCTCAAATTCACACTTCTTTGGCTTGAGATAGAGCTGGTGTTAGCGGAGACGTTCCAGCACAATGTGTGTAATCCGACAATACTCCTCTAAAGTCTTGGTATAGATGAGGATATCATCAAAATATACACACACAACACCCTCTGCTATAAGATCTTGGAAGATGTCGTTCATCATAGTCTGAAAGGTGGCTAGGCTATTAGTAAGGCAAAAGAACATCACTAGAGATTCAAAGAGTCTGTGATTTGTTTGGAACGCTGCCTTCCACTCATTACCTTCTTTGATGTGCACATTGTTGTAGCTCTAGCGGACATCCAACTTGGTGAAATAGCGTGCACCTTGGAGGTTGTTGACAAGCTCTGAAATGAGTGGTAAGGGGTAGCAATTCTTCACAGTTATTGCATTCAAAACTCAATAGTCTTGAACCAGACGTAGGGAACCATCCTTCTTCTTAATAAAGAAGGCTGAGGAGGCCATTGGGAACTTTAAGGGACAGATGCGACCAGAATCTAAATTCTCCTGCAAGAAGGCATCAAGCTCATCCTGTTCTTGGGGAAAAAGAGGATAGACCTTGCAGCTAGAAGGCTCAGCATTGGGTGTGAGCTCAATAGCATGGTCTCATTGCTTGCAGTCTGGCAGGGAGTCAAATAACGCCTTAGAGAAAACGTCCTCAAAGTCTTGCAGGTGATGAGGAACTGCATCCCAGAATGACTTAGGACTAGAGTTAGTGACAAAAGCCTGAGCTAGCCGCTGGGAAGTAGTTTGGCTAGCTCTAATCTCTGCTACAGTTGGGGGAGATTGTAAAGTAGTTGCATAAAACTTATTACCTGTTTCAATGGCCTCATCTAGAGACTCTGAGTCAGGAGCACACACAAATTCACCCTCACATCCATCTTCCATCTGGGCTTCACTTACTATACCTCAAATGTCCTTGTAAAGGGCCTTTCTATAAGGGAACGCCAAGGGAAGAGGATCCAGTAGGTCGAGGTCTGCAAAGGGGAGGTGTCCAACTTGCTTTACTCTTGGCCCAGTCAATTTCAGGGTTGTGGTCACATAACTAGGAGAATCCAAGTATCATGTCTTGCTTCCCTAGGCTAATGACTGCAAAGACAGCATGCTCAGAATGAGTCTGGTAACGAAGGACTAAATCCACCACTGAGTGGATGGATTCAGCTGTGTTGAGTATACCATCAGTGTTATAGACTGGAATGGGACGAGAGAGAGGCCGAGTAGTGAGTTGATGTTGTTCTACATAGTGAGTATCAAGGAAGAGTCCAGTAGCACCACTATCCAGAAGAGCTACAACACTCCGAGTCTGCTAAGTGTCAGTTGTCTCAATCTCCACATTTAGACACAAAGAGTTAGGAGAAGGAGTGGAGGCAACAACATAGCAGCAAGGGAGGCGTCGTTCCCAAGCTGGGACATGTGGTTGTCAGACAGAAGGAGGAGGAAAAGAGGTCTCAGCTGAGGCTTTAACCAAGGGAGTATTTTGTACGTCGGAGGGGGTGCTTACAGTTTCAGCCAGAGAATCATTGACAAGGGGCAATATATTGAAAGATTCTACTGGTAGGCATGCAAACTGACTAGCACTAGGCGGCGGAGGCATACAACTCATCCGTCACCCTACTGAAAACCCTCCCTTGTAGAACCTAAGGACTCATCCAAAGGTTCCATTACAGCCTTCACAGGACCCATGGACTTATCCAAAGGTTCTGCTTTGATCTGTGCATCTGGGGAAGGGTTTCTCTGAGCATTTCTAGCAGCCAGGAGCTGGAAAAGGAGCTCTTCCTGCTCTAGAGCTGAGAGATAGCATACCTCCAACTTCTGAGGGCAATATTGAGCAAAGTGACCAGGCTTTCTACAGTGATGACAGAGAAGAGGAAGAGAGGAGCGTTAGCGGGAGGCATCAACTTCCATGAGAATTTCTAGAGGAAGAGGACGTGCTGCAGGTACCTGAGCTGGAGCTGGAGCATGAAATGGAAGGGAATGTGGAATAGAAGAACAAGCAGGTCAAGATACATGTGAAGCAGAACAAGAAGTAGTTCCTCAGTAGAGCTCACGCCTTAACTTCAGGAGCTGCCACTAGTCGCGTGCTACCTGATACCAGGACTCAATATGCACGTCATCAGGTTGTCCTTTGGCCATACTATTGATCCAATCTATGAGAAAGGGGAGGAGGCCATCTCAGAAAGTGAGACAGAGCTGAAGACCATTCGAATAGCAGGCCTGCTCAACAAGAGCTCGAAAGGAGTCAATGTACTCATCTAGGATCCGCTTCCCCTGTCCATATTGATGAGGGTCTCAGAGAATAAGAGCTGCCACCTTAGCGGGGTTCAAGGGAAAGAACTTGGTTCAAAACTCCTTCTCAAACTGATCCCAGCTTCTAAAGCTCTCTACTCCCCTAGAACGTCAAAAAACTTGTAGCGCATATGTCAAAGCTTGTTCAGACTTCATGTAGGAAAGAACTCAGGCAATTTTGAGAGCGTCAGAAGGAAAGGCTTCACCACTGAGCTGCAGATAGGTGACACATGATTGTAGAAATCACTTGCCCATGGCTCGGTCACCATTGAATGCATCTGAGAGTGCTGGACAAGGAATATTGGCATGAACAGGGAGAAAGGCCCCAGAGCAAGGGATTGGAGGGGTGTCAGCCCTAACTGGAGGTGCTTGGGGAGGAGTAGGAGGGAGAAGGAGGCGCTTTAAGAGGGCCTGAAGAGAATGAGAGATAGTGTCTGTGGCCTGATATAATCCAGCAAGTTCGGTGGTGTAGAAGGTAAGAGAAGCTTGAGCGGTCTGCACCTGAGTCTCTAGAGCAAGCAAGCGACCCCAGGCATCATCCTAAGGGGCAGAAGCATCCAAGAGAGCACCTGAGGAGGCTGGTTGGGTCATAGAAGCAACTGAGAAGCAGAGTTAATCCAGTGGGGAAGTGACCTAAAAGGGCAAGAGAGGGCTCAAGCAGACTAAAAGAGGGCTCCCAGACCGAAATGTAGAGACTTGTTCTGCTGTAAGGGCGACCTCTGGAGGCTATGGCTCAGTCACACAGCTGGCAGAGGGAAATCCAAAGTATAATGCATAAGTAACACTACAATGACTACTTACTTGGCAATGTCAGGGGACTCCTCATTTCTCTCTTCTTTCACTCCTTATTCCTTCATTCTTTCTCTATTTATTTCCTTATTTCTGCTGTCACTCTTTTACTTTACTGCTTCTATTCTTTCAATACTATCTATTAGTACTATTCCCAGCCCTTGAGGTGCTTTGGTTCTTCAGTTATCATTCAAACAAGTGTAGCCAACGCTTCCAGAGGCTTAGTCAGCATCCAGAGGCTTAGTCATCTCGAGGCTAGCCTCCAAATTACTAAGCAAGTCACATGAGACATGTGCATGACCTCTAGCAATGGCAATTTCTGAGTTTTTGATTATTTTTGGAGATTTTTCTTTTTTAGATTATAAATTTTATTGTGGCTTTTGTCATGCTATATAGTTACTTCCCATGCTTCTGGAGCCTTGGAAGCGTCACTCCTGGCATAGGGAACCCCTAGACTTGTTCTCTTTGGATTTCCCTTTACCAAGTGAGTAGTTATGGTTGTATTATTTTGGATTTCCCTCTGCCAGCTGTGTGACTGAGCCATAGCCTCCAGAGGTCGCCCTTACAGGCAAAGGGAAATCCAAAGAGAACAAATCTAAGAATTTCCTATGCCAGGACTGACGCTTTTGAGGCTTCAGAAGCATGGGAAACAACTATACAGATCAACAAGGTGGCTAACCTTAACCTAAATAGTGAAAAACTCGGACATGGCATGTGACTCGGTAGTTACCGGATCACATGCAGCTTTGTCATGTGACTTGGTAGTTGTTAGATCACATGCAGCTTTGGCATATGACTCGGTAGTTACCAGATATGCAGCTTTGGCATGTGACTTGGTAGTTGCTAGATTACATGCAGCTTTGGCATGTGACTCAGTAGTTACTGGGTCACATGCAGCTTATTAAATAAGCTAGAGCGGACAGAACTAGTAAAAGAAGGTAAGGAAGAACTATACTAAAAATAAAAAGATAGACAAGAAAGGAAAAGAAGGATAAAAAAAGGAAATAAAGAACAAGAAAAGGAGAGAGATGAGGAGTCCTCTGACACAAGTTTGGTTGAAGCATGAGGAAGCCTAACACTCTCTCCCGGTGCGCCAACTACGGTTCCGGTGCAGGAAATAACAATAGCATCATCCTCCTGTGCTCAGAGCTATTTGTCATTGACGTGCTCAAAGGAGTGACAGTTTAGAAAAATGAAGTCAACATACTCTGGAACATCTGCCAAGGTAACTGGAAGGGAGTGCAGGAGAACTTGGTTGCAAAGGCTGCACTGACGCTACACTTGGGACGCCCCTCTGCTGTGAAATCCATATGCATCGACAAGTGGGGCCTGCAGAATGGACTCCTCACCTTCCAGAAACACATCTACATGCCAAACAACCCCAAGCTCCAAAGGTGCATTGTCAAACAGCACCACGACTCCCACATCATTGAACACTCTGGCTGCTAGAAGACATTGGAGCTGGTCTCCTGGAACTATTGGTGACTACAGATGTCATGCTACATCGGGATGTACACTAGCATCTGCGACCTCTGCCTCTGGATAAAGTCCCACCAACATCTCTCAATCAGTCAGCTGCACTCCCTTTCCACACCTGCCACACGCTGGAGCATGGCCTTTGTTGACTTTATTGTGAACTTCTGGACGCACACAGATATGATGCTATCATGGTTGTTGTAGATCTCTACAGTAAGTGGGCACACTTCATTCTGGCGCACACAACCTGCTTTGTGATGAGCACTGCCAACCTGTACCAGAAGAACGTCTGGAAACTCCATGGCCTCTCCAATGCCTATGTCTTTGACCGGGGCCCGCAGTTCATAGCGAATTTTATCCAGTGTCAGGGGACAGGTCCTTGGACCATCCACCCTAGCCTTGCTTGGTCTGTATTGATGTTGATACCCACATCTAACCACCATCCAGACCACTTCGGCCCTATCCTGCTCCATTCCTGTCTTGGCATCAACACCTGGTGTAGTACTTGGTTAGAGTATTACTAATAGTTCTGGGGCTTTCTTGAAGTCTTAGAAAGTTACTTCTAATCCACACTGTTGCTTGACAATAAACTTGATGTATTGAAGAGGGTTGCTTCCCAGAATATATATAATATCCTGAAAGGTAGAGGGTTCTCAACAAACTCTAGCCTAAGCGATTCACTCTCTGGAAACCACCGAGCCTTTGCCTATCAATAGCCTCTGAGGTTTTCAACAAACTCTAGCCTAAGTGATTCACTCCTTGAGAACTACTGAGCCTTTGCCTATTAATTGCCTGATTATTCTCTAATTTACCTAGCCTATTTATACCTTTTTCCACAGTGCACAGACCACCTTGTCACCTGACTACCAAGCCCATTTGTCAACCCATTATTTGAATTGTTTTTCTTATTTTGAGTGCTATCATTCATCTTTCACCATTCTATTCCTACTTCCACTGATCCTATTTGCTTCCACTATTTCCTTTTTGGCCATAATGGAGAGAGAAAGCATGGGGGCTGGCAGAGGCAACAAAATTGGGATCAGATTGTGATGATCTGTATCAAAGAAGCAGATCTACTACTACCTGATTTGGCATGGCTAAATGGAGGAAGAACAAAGAACATGAAATGCAGGGAAGGAATAAAAGAGGAAAAAGAAAATTTATGAATGGAAGCCAGACAAAAGGGGCAGGAGCAAATGGGGCAGAGGCAAATGGGGAAGAAAAAGCTAAGAATAGCAAAGAAGAATGATGGCTTCTGGAACTAACTGGTAGCACCAAGACTACAGTGACTGACTATTATTGATTTGATGACTCTGAGCTGATCCCTTGTCCTTCTGCTATACTTCCTGTTGATACGGCGGCTTGCCATTGCGGAACACTGAAACCAGTAACATTATACGGTATAAGACAAGAATATACATAATATGTCTAAAAACAAGGCTGAAAACCGTAAGCCAGACATACTAGACAGCTGAAACCTGTAGGCTGGACATACCGTAGTGTTCCCCGCCTCCCGACGAGTCTGAAACTGGTCAAACGAAGTCAAACGGTGCATAATTTGTCGAGTTATAGACAAACCTTCGAGTAGTGATGGATTGGTGATAGCCGAGGGCTTCCATCAATCAATCATTGATGATTCGGAGTAAGATCTTGATGGGAATGATAAGCGAGCTGTGGCTGTGCCAAAAGAAGCTGATTCGATCACGGAGAGATCCGCAATCAAAGATAAAGCTGAAAATAGCACGGCACTCGGCGGCCATCAAAATAGATTAGATTAATAGCTATCTAATCTCGGATCAAGATCCAAATACCGAAATCAGTCTAAATTAAGGATTGATGCAATCAATCAAAGATCCCGGATCACGATCTGCG
>QLOM01002371.1:30397-42312 GCA_003313785.1 Termitomyces sp. MG148 | reverse complement strand
TTTGTCCCGCATCAACTCCCGCATCATGCCTCAGCGCGTCCTCTCGTCGCGCCACGTCCTCCCTCGCCCGGCGCCACCGCGACTCCCAAAGCAACGGCGCCACTCCCATCCGACACCCGCGTTTTTCCTTTGTGCTCCGGGACACCACCAGAGCCCCGGAGCAGCCCCCAAACCCAGAACCGGGACCCCAGACCTGCCCCGTCGCGTAGTCAGTATATAAGCCCTCCCGTAGCACTAAGTACGGTAGTCTTGATATTGCCCATACTCTCCGGTTTTCCTCTCGTATCGCTCCGGTCTCGTAATTTCGCCTCGTACTCGTCTCCTCTCTATCGTCTCGTACTCGTCTCCACTTCTATAGTCCGCCTCCTTCTCTATTCTCTCGTCTCATATCTGTCTCTTGTCTCTATCTACTCTCTTAATTCCATCTCCTTTGCTCCTCCGTCTCTTTCCTCCTTCCTCGTCTCTGCCTCAAGTTTCTCCTTTCCCTCTCTTCTCGTATTCCGGTCTCTTATCTTCTCCGGTCCGCATTCTCCGCTCTTCTAAGTTCGGTCCCGCACCTGTCAAAACTCTAAGTTGCCTATTCGCCTATCAGCCCTTGGTTTCCCCGGATAGTTCGCCGCTGGCACGCCACTCATCGCGCCGTCTAAACCGAACTTCCAGTAGAACCTTCCCGTCCGGCGCTCGCCCCTTGCTCGCACCAACCCCGGGACACTTCGTCTGATCTCCCCACACCCCCGGCGCACGTCACCCCCTCCCGGCGCCTACTTCCGGTCCTCTCTGAGTCCCGGTGTGTCCGTAGCTGTCCGAGTCCGCTTGGTAAGGCCTCGCCCAGAATTGCTAAGCCCCCGGGTCAGCGGAACCTGACAAAAGTGGTCTTGTAAATATTGTTTCAATTGCATATCTTAACTCTGAAGTACTTTTTCCTTCTTTTGATACTAGTGCTGAGGCGCTTAATTCCAGTACAAAACCTAGAAACATACAACCCCTTATCAACTCTGCTCTTGCCTATTTGTACCTTACTGTGTCTGACCAGTTTAACCATTTCACATCCTCTGAGACTTATTTTGAAACTCTACCTAATTCTTTCCACTCCACTATTCTTGGACTCTCCAAAGCTAGTGCCAGCACTAGCAACCCATCACCTATGTTACCTACTGCCTCCACCTTTGTCACTGCTAACACTAATAAATGCAAAGGCATTTAGGTCAAAAAGAAATATAAGCTTGTAGCGCTTAAAATCAAGCTTGTTGCCAGCATAGTTTCTAAGGACTTCAGAATCAAACACATTCTTGGCAAACCTCTTGCCAACATTCCTGCATTAACTCCAAATCCACCACCCTTCCAGCTGACTAGTCATTTTATCAAAAAACGTTGCCAGCAGTTTGCTAGCAACCATGACACTGGTTTTCTCACTTCATCAGAATTGGATGTGCTTACTGACCTTATGTCCAAACAAAACCAAGCATTTGCCTGCTTCTGTACCAACTTCTTCTTGCCTGTGGTCATACTAACCATCCCTCACGTACCTTGGACTGAACATAATTGCCCTATACTGCCTAGACTGGAGGCAGAAGTCTACCAAATCATCCACAGCAAGATCAAGGCAGGAGTGTATAAATCATCAAATAGCATCTACTGCTTGCGCTGGTTCTGTGTCCTCAAGAAAAATAGTAACCTCAGAATTGTTCACAGTTTGAAACCACTAAATAGAATCACCATACAACACTCTGGCATACCACTCTTCTCAACCATGTTGTAAATTCTTTGCTGGTAGGATCTGTGGCACTATCCTTGACTCAGGGTGCATGACTCATATTATTCAAGACAAAAAATGGTTCTGGACTTACGATACGTGTCTCGCAGTACCAGTTGGCACTGCTAATTGCAGCATTCTCAACATGTTGGCTCAGGATGAGGTGCGGTTCTGGGCTAACATGGATGGAAAGGATGTTATATTTGTTTTATCCAATTGTTTACATGCTCCTGACGTTCTGGTCAATCTGCTCTCTGTTGGGTCTATGACAAAGCACAACTTGAAATTTTGTTTTACAAAGAAAGCTACATTCATTTATTTTCCTATGATTTCTTGACTTCACAATAAAGTCCTCTGTGCTATCATGCTAAATCATCTTTTGTTTCTTCACTGCAACTTCATTCTGCCTCACTCAACTGTCCTTGTTGCTTGTCTAGCTATTTGCATGCCCCATTACTATTTCCAAGAGTACCAGTCACCTCTGACCTATGGCACCGTTGCTTGGATCACCCTGCACAGAATACTACTTGAGCTGTTCTTTGGAAAGGTTGTGTTTCTGGAGTTGAATTTGAGGGTTTTTTTGTTAATGACTACCGCATTCCATGCATTGTAGGGAAACAACCTGCATGTCCATTCAATTCTTATGAACACAAGGCTAGGAAAGTGTGCAAACTTTTGCACATGAATTCCTGTAGCCCTTTTCTGACTCTTTTTGCAAATAAGAAGTCCTCATACTTTCACTCTATCCTAGACAATTACTCTAATTTTAGGAGTATGGTCCTCTTATTGAAGAAGAATCATGCAGTAAAACATTTTATGGATTTCCAGGCTCAGATAGAACTGAAGTTGGGCAATAAGGTCATTGCTGTTTGGTGCAATAGCACAAAGGAGTTTGTCAAAGGCAGATTGAAGGAACACATTGACAATAAGGGTATCACTTTGCAATTGATGGCTGCTTACGCTCATCAACAGAACAGCAAGGCAGAGAGGTATATCCAGACTATTGAGGACATTGCACAGACTCTAATGGCTGAGTCTGGTCTACCAATGTCTTTTCTTGGTGATGCAATTTTGATGGCACAATACTTATGGAATCATCTCCCTACTTCTACACTTTCTGGTCTTGTGACTCCGTATGAGATTGTTGAGGGCAGTAAGCTTGATCTCTCACATCTTTGAGTTTGAGGTTGCCAATGTTTTATACTCTATTCCAGAAAAATGCATTAAAAAAGTGATCTCAAATATTTTGAAGTGATTTTTATTGGCTACAAGGAAAGTTGTTTAAGTTAGCGTGTTTGAGATACTTAGGGTTGTTACTACTTTTCCCATGACATCATTTTCAACGAAAACACCTGTAGCAAATTACAAGCTACTCCAACTACATGCAATGTCTCTTTGCCTTCCTCTTTTGATCCCCTCCCCTCTTGTTATTATGCCTGTTTTATAATCCACCCCCTCTATTCCTCAGTCTCTAGATCTTCTATTATTACATTCTCTGAATTTTTTGGATCCTCCTCTACACCAGACTTGCTCTTAATGTAATGTAATTATGACAAATGCTGGACATGCATACTTTGATGATATTTATTGACAAAATGATTGTCTTGTTTGTTTATGAGCAGACAGAAAGGCTCATTTAGAATCTCATCAAGGTCTTTTTGCTATGCTTAATATTAACTCAATCTTGAAAGCTGCAGATTTTCCTACCTTGCTGACAGATCTCAATACTTAGAAATTAGCTATCAATGACTTCAAAGCTTATGCAGCCTATGGTTCTGACCTTCCTTGTTTTAGAACTTCAAAGGAATACAACTTGAACAAGCCTCTGGAGAACTACTATGAGGCAACTCATCATCTGGACGCAGACATATGAAAGGCGGCAATGGATCAGGAGATAGCAAGTTTGAAACAACAACAGGTATTTGTACTGGCCAACTTACTTCCTAGTCAGAAGGCAATTGGTGTCAGGTGAGTATATACACATAAATTTAACTCTAATGGCTTTATTATTTGGAGTATAGAGAAGGCTTGTTTAGTTGCTCAGGGCTTTAGCCAGCACTCAGAAGACTATGGAACAACATATGCTCCTGTGGCAAAGATGATGAGCATCCAGATTACTCTGACTTATGCAACACTACATAATCTAGACCTTTACACATTTGACGTCAAGACTGCTTTCCTCAATGCTCCTTTAACCCATGAATTATATTGTAAACAAATACCTGGCTTTTCAGACAAGAACTCTAAGAAAGTTAATCATGTCCTTTGTGCGTTGTATGGTCTAAAGCAAGCTTCATACAAATGGTACAAAATTATTCACAAAGAACTCAAATCTTATAGGCTCAATAGATGTGCTGTCAATCATGCAGTGTTTTTTGGATGACCTTCTGATCTTTCAATCACTATGCCATCTAACAGACAAGATCTTCTCATCATCATATGCATTCACATAGATGATGGTCTTAATGCTACAAACTCAAAGGCACTGTATGATTGAATCTTATGCCAGATGCATGCTAAGTTTGAAGTCAAGGATTCAGGAGCCACAAATTTATACCTTATTTGGATAGATCAGGACCGTTCACAGAAGAAACTATGGTTATCACAGAAAGGTTATATTCTCAACCTTCTCACTACCTATCTGTTAGACGCATTGCCACTATTACTTTCCCTGGTTGGAAAGCTTGAGGAACTTCCAAATCTACCTTCAAATGCACTACTGGACATTGCAGATGAAGACATTAAGATTCACTATCAACGACTTGTGGACTCTATATTATATCTTAGCCTTTGCACCCATCCCAATCTTGCTTTCATGGCCATGTCATTGGACTAGTTCAATGCAAACCCATTCCATAAACATCTCCTGGCATAAAATACGATACTTAGGATAAACTTACATGTTATTTATAGGTATTCAATATTGAGTTTGTTGACATGCTCTGAGGGATAAACTTACATATCTAGATTAGACCTGGTTCTAATACATAATTGCATAGAACTACCTTTATAGTATTGGGGCTTCCATGGCTCTAGAATGCTAACCCAGATGTGGGACTGGAGAACTATGACAATGATATTTAATATGGATGATATGTGCTTAGCTGCAAGTAAACTCAAAGAAGACCCAAAAGAAGAGGGTAATGACAATTGCCTTAAGACTCTAAACCTTAAGATCTTTAAAACCAATTTTCTTTTTTTTTTTCTTTCTAAAGATAATTCCAACAATTACCTTAACCACCATGATCTCAAGACCAAAATCCTCTTTCCTTCTTCTAACATTAATCTTGACAATTCCTTCAACCTCAAAATCAACTTCAAGATCTCCAACAATGGCTCATTTCCTTCTTTCAATGTCAATTTCTTAACCTCAAAATCAATCTCAAAACCTCAAACAACAATGCATTTCTCCTTTTTAATGCTATTTCCAACAATCCTTCTGACTTCAAGATCAACCTCAAAACATCCAACAATGACATGCATGCTTCTTTCTATTTCAGCTCTGACAACTGCTTCAAAAAACCTCCTTCTCCTTTCTCCTTTCCCTTTAACATCTCTTATAATAGGTACAAAGGATAGCACTGATTGCAATTCTCATTTCTTCAACCCCAGTCTTTAGAAGCCTCTCCACAATCCTTTGTTAAAGAATCATCAGAGCCACCCAGTTTGCTCATGTTTGCTCACATTATTCAGAGAAGAATACAAGCCTACCAACTCTAGATCACCCTCTCCTCCCTAAAGAACATTTCTGAGCTGAGGTACCTATTACAGAGAAAAAATTAGATGATTAGATTCTTCAAAAAATTGTTTTTTCTGAGTACCACAAATTCACTAATGTGTTCTCTAAAACCAGTGCATAGAAGCTGCCTCCCCACTACTCTTACAATTATAGAATTGACTTGGATAGTGGTACATTGCTGCCATTTAGAAAGATCTATAATATGTTAGAGGTTAAACTGAAGAAATCAGACCAGCAAGAAGAGATATGAACTGTGGCACCAAAATCTACAAAAAATGGGTTGGTAGCAATGAGTGCAGTATCATTGCTATACTGTTTCCAGTCAAGGGTTGTCTTAAGCTCTTCAAGCTCCTCTTTCTCCTCCTCAACTACAACTATCCAACCCTCCCATTCAATACTGTCTGAAGATTTAGTTAGTAATTCATCTGTAACTAGGCCTGCAAATGCATTAGAGGCTGGCTGGGGGTTCACTGCAGTGCTCAGAGTCTAAAGCTTTTGAAGCTTAGCTTCCTCCACTAGATAAACCTTACTAGATGGCTCTGTAAGCTGCACAAACTGTTTGGTGGTATTACCTCTGGTGGCATTTGTCTTTTCTTCAGCTGCAGCTCAAGCAGCATCCATGAGCAGCACTGAATGCCTTTTGCATTGCACCATGGTGCACACAGAATTGAGCATCATGTCTAGCACAAGAGCATCCATGAATGAAGCATGTAGTGCAGCACTTAGCACTGGCATGGTGGTTATGTTGGAGAAGTCTAGATGATCTGAATTGTCCTCATGCGTTGGCTGTACTATCACTCGTTGCTTTTAGGTTTGTTAAATTCTGTACTGTCTCAAGAAGTTTGCAAATCTCATCTGTGTAGAGATTGGCCTTTGTAGCATCTGCAAGGCTTTTGAAAACTTAGGCCTGTATTGGCCCATACTGTGGGCTGTTAAGACTGTTCAAGAGTACAATGCACTTAAACAGACTTTTGTCAAGAACTTGGATTGCAAATATTTGATTCACAATATTGCAGATTTGCTGTGCAGTTTCTGTGAGGGGTTTGCTGGGTAAATGTATTCTGAGGACCTCCTGAATTAGTGCTATCATTCTTACTGGTCCTTTGTCTTCAGCTCAGGCTTTGCAGTGGTCATAGCATCATCCAGGCCATCATACTCCGATTTATCAAGTGCTGTGAGGATAACAGCATGTGCAAGATCATTGTTTGAGGTCTAGTTTCTGTATATGTTGGGTTTAGAAGCAGCACTTGGTGGAGAAATGAGAGGATCAAAGACATAGAATTTCAAACTGAGCAGTGAAAGATGGATTTTCAAAGCTATTATCCAGCAATCAAGATTAGTAGTGGATGCATTGCAATTGAATCTCTCGTCCTTTCATTCTGCTCTACAAATGAATATAACATGGATGGAGGGTGCTATAGCATTGCCAGAATTTGAGAGCATTGTCAAGATGGTAATCCAGAGTAAATGAGGAGAGGATCTATCAGGAATAAAGAAACAATAGGCTTACTTTGAAATGGGAAGGATGTGAACAGATCTTGATTAGGTAGACAGAAGGGAGTAAGAGAAAAAAGGAGGGACTAGAGGTTTCAACAAGCAGAAGGTACTTTGATAAGTAATCTGCTCAATTTAAGCCCATAACCTGTTAGAATCAGATTCAATCCTATATAAGTTTATCTCTCAGAGCATGTCAACCTCAATATTGAATACTTATAGATAACATGTAAGTTTATTCTAGGTATTGTATTTTAATATTGTGTTTGTATGTAGTGTAATGAATAAAGTGTACCTTCAAAGTGTGTCAACAAACTGAGGGTACTGCAAATGTCCATGAGTGTTATATACTAGGTAAGTGGAACAAAGCAGTAGTGGAACAAAGCAGTCCTTTGTGCTTTAGTAGTGTTGTAATACCTTTCATCTTGTCACATTATCACATTGGCTCATGACACTCCAACAATATGAGCAGGAGATCCATGGAGAATAAGAAATTGTTTGTAAGAATAATAAGAGTGAGTTGTCTAAAGAGTTAGAGGTTGATAAGAGTATCCAATGGTTTCTCTAGAAGCTCCAATTCTATGCTGACAGTGGTTGCCTTGCTGTCAATCAGGGCAGAATAAGTTTTTTGATTTGACTAAAGTGTCATGTTGACAATGAAAGACTTTGCAGAATTAGATTGTAGTTTTCTGGTAAAAGCTGCAAGAGACTGAGAGAAGGGAAAATGGAAGAGGATGGTAGAGAAAGGGAGCCCAAAGCTCATGTCTTGACTGAGGCTCATGGATAAGAAGCACCAGTAAATTTTTAAATTAGTAAAATAGAGCCACAGAAGCTCAAGAACAAGCAAGACTGACTAGTGAAGTTTTGTGATGAGCACTTTGAGCTCTTGTATTATGCTGTTCTCAAATGTGAGGGGCACAAGCAAGTAGTGGATCATGCTTCTAGCAGAAGAAGCTTCTCTGTTGAAAAGACAAAGACCAATCAAAGTAGAAAGATAGATGAAGAAGAGCAAAGGGTAAGCTTAGGATTTGTTGACAAAATTATTAGTTGTGCCATTAACAAGTGTAAGAGTCAGAAAAAAGAGGAAAGAGGAAAAAATGGTGTAGAAGAAAAAAGGTTGGAAGAAGTAAGAAGTTAAAGCAGCAGTACAGGTGTCTGAAGCAAGGAATGCATGAAGTTGTATAACCAGGGCCAAGAAAATGTCAATGCTGATTCTATGGCTTAGCATGTCTTCAGAGTCTGCTAAGTTGCAGTCTTGTTTTCCATATACTGAAACTCATACTCATTGTCATTGATGACTCAAATAACATGGCCAAGAGTGCTGCACTTGGAGCACTTCTAGACAAAGTGTCCAGGTTTGCTACAAAGCAGACAGAGCTCTTTGCTCCTTCTTAATTCTCATTCTAATTTTTGATATGGTGATCTAAGAATGGTTTGTGTTGTAAGCTTAATTGGCATTGAAATCTTCTTCACTGTCTGAGTTATTTGTAGGATTGTTGCAGGGTTCAGTGTCAGTGTCTAAGGGCTTATTGGCCTTTTCTAGCTACATAGCCTGCAGTTGAGCTGTTAGGTGAAGCATGGAGCAAGAGTTGCAGTTTTTACTGTTGGCTCTTAGGGCAAGAAATGTGTTACTCTAGCAAGTGAGGGCTTTCCAGTAGAGGTACAAAAGAACAAGAAATGGAGTCATTTATAGCCTCTTAAAGTAGCTGATACTTCTTTAGAACAGCAGGCATTCATAGCCTGGTTTTCCCAATACCATTAATCAATTTGAATAACAAGGGTTTTAAAGCTTTTATAAATAGGCACTTCAGTGCAATGTAAATGTGTTCTAGCAAGGCACTATAGAGTTAGAACTATTTTTAAGAGCATTGTAGTTACAACTTGTTTTGTAGGCCTCTTCAAATTGAATAATGAAAGCAGTGAATCATTCACTAGAGACATTTTTAGAGTTACCAGGTTTTTTTTTGGCTTTGGTAACAATGTTGTATATACCAAATTTCTTTGAGAATTCTTATACAAATGCTTGTTAGTCAAAAAATAAAGAGTGATAGAAATTGTAGCAGAGAATAGCAGTGTAGTAATTGAAAATGATGCTTTGAAGGTATGATGAAACAAACACTATTTGGGCCTGTTCATTGGTATAAGTGTATGCCTTGAAAGATATTGAGACACTGCACAAAAATACACTACTTTTAGAGGTTATAACTGATAAACCTTATCACAACCCATCCATTTCTTTTGTGCCTCCAACTCTTGGCCCATGTCCTGAGTCAACTCTGACCCTGATTTGACTGTTTCTTTTATATGCATATGACACTTCTGCTGATGCATCATGCATCAGTAGCACATCATCTTCCTAACTTCCCTCTTCCAATCGACCATCCTCTCTCAGCCCTGACTTGCTCATATGCCTCTGCCAAAATGAATACTCTGCTAACCTAGAAGCACACTCCACACTCCAGCCTTTTCCAAGTATATAAGACTTTGGCCCCTTAGTCAATTCTTAGTCTTGGTATTAACAATAGTTCCTACTTATCTTTTTTCTATTCTTTTCTCTTTTTTTTTCAATAAACTCTTTCTTTTCTCTTTTTGTTTGATCCCAAGTCTTCAACTTGATTTACTCATGCTTTATTTTTGTTTTCACTCTGATCAAGCTCCTACTACAATCAAACTACCTTGGAGCATTTTAGACTACTACCCTGAAGCCTTTTAAAACTTCTATCACTCTCCAAGTCCCTTCAACTAGTGGATTCATTGCTCTACAACAAGCCTCCAAATCAGCAGTCCTTGACATAATACCAAGAGACTCTTCATTCATTGCAAGCTTAAATAGCAATTTACACACAAAGCTATGTACCTCCTACAGCCTACTTTGTTGATGCTTATAATTGTCCTCTAGTTGCATATTCTCCTGATACATTTCCTACTACTCTCTCACATCTTCAATAGTACTATTCTGCTTCTGTGCCATATGCAAATCAGTACTAGCAGACAGATACTCAGGAATACTAATTTGAGCCCTCAATTAGCCAGGGCCCAACACTTGATTGACACATTCAGGCTCCCTACTACACACTGGACAATTTGCAGTCTTACTCTGAAAAATGCAGGCACTTTTTAAGCATACTGAAATGCTCTAGTCTTTAAGCACAGGTTCATTTGTTAGCTAGAGTGGGCATGGAGTATGTAGAGACTAACCACCTTGTGCTCTTGCTCATTCTTGACCTCTCCAGTAAAAAAAGGTTGCAGCTCCAGTCATACGAACCCTTCTCTCCTTTCTCAAGCAAGGCAATGCACTTGAAGCAAGTGAAAAGCTGTTGTTACAACAACAAGAGCATGTAACAAACTAGGCATAACAAAGAAATAAAATCCTGAGGTCATTCTGCATCTTGAGTGCAGAATTCAAAGGACTCAAGTTCTATTCAAAGGTCTTAAACTACTAAAAGTGAAGAGTAACAAAGATTGCATGGATCATCTGTTGAAACCCTAGGAGCATTATGCTCAGAGAGTCTTACTAATACAAGAACACAATCAACTGTGTGATAACCTTGCTCTGTGAGAAGAGCTAGCCTTACTAGTCAAAGAAATCCTATCCACCTTGCCACAATTTGAAGACTCCAGAGATGTGGCATATTTTTTCTATATCCAACACAACCCCTTAGCTGCAGGAGCTCTCCAAAACAAAAACTCTCCAAGTGCAGAGCAGCAACACCATCAAAACCTTAATACCACATCTCTGCTCTGTGACCTCCCTAGAGAAGAACTCTTTGAACAATCTGCTCACATAATTGGCCTCTTTGCATAGTTTTAAGCTAACTTGATGCCCAGTGTCAGTGCTTTCCAGACTTAAAGATAGTCAATGGGCTTAACCACCTCATATAAGACAGCTCAGAGACATTGGAAAAACACCAACAAAGCTGATTTCACCAACATATTCTGCTATGTTGACCAAAAGACTAATATCTGCCTCCAGGCTATTCACTCAAAAAAGCAATCCCAACTGAAAATAAGACACCTTACATTTGAGCACAAAACCCTCTTACACCTCAACTATGGCAATCATGCTCTTCAACCAGATCATCCTTCTGTAAATAAGCAAGTTTCTTCTCTGGTGTCTCCTTCTCTCTAGTTTTTCATGCTTTTCATGCTCCCTATTTTTCTTTTCTTTATTTTCCTCATTTCCTTCCCTTCTCTTCTCTTTATCTCCTCTCTTTCTTTAACTCTTTCCTCCTCATCTCCTCTCTTCTTCTTTCCCCTGTTGATTCTCTTAGAAGACTAGGACATGGACAAGGATTTCCTGGTAGACTGCTTGGTGGCCCCCTCATCCTCACAACAGAAGTTGTTCTTGGATTACTTCAATGTCTTTTCAGCCCCAGTTACTTGTCTTTGTGCATTGGACCCTGCTTTGAACACTTATATGGCCTCTTTACCTCCTGCTCTTCTCAATTTTTCCTTTTTCACACTACTCTTTCTTCTTCCTTCCCCTTTCTCCTGACTTCTATGCTCATTGACAGCAGCACAACTGATAACTTTATTAATGAATCTTAGGCTCACTCAGCCTCACTCCTCTTCATCTGCTTTTTTACTCTGATCAGTCTTTGTTTTTTCAATGAAAAAGCTTTCTCTGTGAAAGCATGATCCATTCATTACTCATTTGTGCCCCTCACAGAGAACAGCACAATATAGGAGCTCAGAATGCTCATCACAAAACTCCACCAATTAGCACCACTTGTTCTCAAGCTCTTGTGGTTCTGTTTTACTAATCCAAAAATTGACTGGCACTCTTTATCTGCCTCAGTCAAGATATAAGTTCTAGGCCCCTTCTCTCTACCATCTCTATCCACCTTCTTCTCTAGTCTCCTATGGTAGAAAATTTTATTCTAATTTCACAAAATCTTTTCTTTTTTTTTTTTTTTTTTTTTTTTTTTT
>QLOM01002371.1:0-30338 GCA_003313785.1 Termitomyces sp. MG148 | reverse complement strand
TTTCTGGTTGGTTGTGTCAGGGGACAAGTCTTTGGACTGTCCACTCTAGCCTTGCTTAGTCTGTGTTGACGTTGGCACCCCTATCTAGCCACCATCTGGACCACTCTGGCCCTATCCAGCTCCCTTCCCGTCTTGGCATCATCATCTGACAGATCAGCTGGTCTTTGGACCCACTCTACTTGCTGGCAGGCCTTTATGCTATTGGCTGGCTTACTCATGCTGATTATTGCTTACTCAGTAGTGCTTAGTACATACCGGCCCTATTAGTCAATACGTCGTAGTCATAGTGTGTCCGATGTAGTATATAAGTAGGACTGGATGAAACATCCCCAGTCCTAGCAATAGCATTGCTTCTTCTACACATCAGCATAACTGTAAGCTCCTCAGTGATGACCTCGTCCTCTGCCTCTGCCCTCCTGCTCCGTCCCTTGTCAGCGGCCTGTCCTCTTGCCCGCCAGCTGCCTGTCACTGCGCTTGCTCGACGCTCGCTCCCTTCAGTGGTGGGTTTGAGTGGTTGATGTGTCTGCTTGGCATTCCACGATGGAGCGTCCCCTTACAGGTTGTGCAGCTCACCACAGGGAAATGCTAGTTATGCACTTTTTCTAGTACTCTTCTATTTTGTATGCATTGTGAGTTGCATGCCATAGAAAGGCCCTCATTTCCTTTGTTAGAGTCTTGTTACATATTGAGAGCCATATTTGTTTGTTTATAGGCATTTTGTTGTTTGTTTCCTTCAGTGCCCATTTAATTATATCTAGATTTATTGTTGTTTCTCTTCTTGTTGAGTTCTTCTTTCCTTCTATGAAGCCTTTAGGAATTTTGTGGTTGTACTCAGCTTTTCTCTGGAGTAGTAGTAGCCCCTAACTAGGATGGTCAGTATATCTGGTTCAGGGTTTTTTGTGCCTTGCTTAGCTAAGTCATCAGCTTCATTGTTACCCTTCAAGCCGCTATGTCTTTTTACTTTTATTATGGTAGGGCCTTTTCTTGCCTGGAGGTGCGAAGCAGCCACCTTTAAAATCTCTTTGTTTTTAACTCCTATCCAGCTGTTGTCTTCTCATTTGTCCAGGTTCTTTGTTAGTCTGTCTATTATAATTTTAAAATCATTATGTATGACTAAATGGGTGTTTGTTTGTAGCAGCTAGCAATACTACTAGTGCTTTTCCAGCATTATTTGATTGCTTTATGCTTTTTGGTACAGCTACTGCTAGATTTTTTGGGTCATTTTCTCCAAACTATATTCTTGCTCCTGCTTTTGCATTCTTGCATTTGTTGCTTATGCAGGAGCTATCTGTGTACACCTTACTCGATGAGTTGTTTGTCTGGAGCATGGTTATAATCCATGGGGGGATTCTGTGTTTTGTCTTTCATTGTGAAGACTTTTTTTATGTCCTTTTTGAAAGAAGTTGCTCCTTCATTGGTCTAGGTTTCTGTGCATAAACTGCCTCCAGAACTAGCACACCTTTTTTGTCATAGAAAGTGATGCAAAACAACTATTCATTCTGAATTAGCCTGTAAAATTTCTGATTTTGACTCTGCTTGCTCTGTAGAAAACTCAGACACTTTGTTTAGCCCTAGTTATACAACTTCATGTGGCCCCCACTTTGATCTGTACTGCTATTATAATTCTGACAATTATCTCAACCACCACAACTTCAAGACCAACTTTTCTCTCCCCTTTTCCAAAGTTAATTCCAATAATCACTCAAAATGCCATAACCTCAAAACTACCTTTCTTTTCTCCTTTTTAAAGTTAATTCTAACAATTATCTTGGCAATCTCAAGACTCTTCCAAAGTTAACAGTCATCTTAAGACTTTTTTAGACTTCAAGACCAAAACTGACTTCCTTCTTTTTCCTTCCAAAGTTAGCTCTAATAATCATTCTGATTGTCACAACTTCAAGATCAGTCCTTTTCTTCTCTTTTTCAAAATTATTCTTGATAATTGCTTCAATTGCTATGAACTCAAGACTACTTAGGCCAACCACAATTCTCCTCCTCTCATTTCCAGTCCTTAGAGGCTCCTCCACCATTCTCAATCAAGCTTCTGAATGTGAAGATCATAGCTGCTTTATTTGCTTGGATTATTTAAAAAGGACAAGCCTACCAACTCCACATCCTCTTCCTCCCTGAAAAACATCTCTAAGCCAAAGTGCCTATCACAGAGAAGAAATCAGAAAATCAGATCCTTCAAGAAGTTGTTTCCTCTGAGTATCACAAATTTGCCAATGTATTCTAAACCAATGCAGAAGAGCTGCTTTTTCACCACTCTTACAACTATAAAATTGACTTGGATAATAGCATGTTGCTGCTGTTTGAAAAAATTGATAATATTGCTTCTACCAAAGTTCACTACTTTTAAGTAGAGTATAGCTTCTAAGATGATATTTGGAAGCTCTTCAATAGCCTTTGCAGAGTATCCAAAGCTTTTCAAAACTTCTACTAATTTTTTTTTCATAAGTTCAAAGACTTTAGAGCATTATAACTACTTAAGTATGTTTCTTTCTATTTTATTCTGTTTTTTCTTTTTGTTTTTTTTTTTTCTTGCTTGTCCTCTTATTTCTTTTGCTTCAATTACTTTATTAATATCTTTTTAAAAATAATAATAACACAACACTGCTTTAAAATATTCTTCATTATGTACATTTTTCTAAAAGGAGCATGGTGGCTCAGCTGGCACCATCATGTCCTGGAGGGGATACTGGAGGGGGTACCGTTACTCCCAAGTGGTCAGGGGTTCAACCCTGGCTGCGCTCACCTGACACACTTTAGACACCATGTGGATTATTTCAACGCTGCCAGAAGCCACCGCCTGCATGTGATGACTAGGAAGGCTTTGTTGTGCACATAATATGAGTGACCAATCATCATGTGACTTGATGAAGCAATGTGACCACTGCACTCCTGTCTGAAACAGAAAAAATAGTTAGGGTTGCCTAGTAAGAAGATTGGGAGAGGTCAAACTTGATCACCAAATATGTAGTATGGGTGAGTGGAAAAAATAGGTGTCAATAGTTCAATCAGACTGCCAATGTGTGTAGTCCATCAGATGAGCCAGCATGGCTGTTGAAGTTGGAGCTTGGGCTATGATTCGATCAGCAGTTTATCATCAGCAAGCTGCTTAATTGTCGGCTGAGAACTGGGCGGCTGGCTGTCATCCAGCCTGCTCATGCTGGCACATACTGTTACAGGTTCCAAATCTTGGGATCGATCTTTGAAAAATACCATCTGGGTGCAGGAGGGGTTATAGTTAAGTGGGGCCTTATTAGAGAAGTTCAAGTAGATGGGAGCCATTTGGCAATTGAGCTACTAAGTTCTACACCAACCAAGCACTGGCAAGCATTGCTGAGAGTAGAAGGGTCAAGAAACATCGGAACAGCACGTTAACAGTGAATAAGTCAGAACTTTAATTATCTAGCTATATCATGCCTAGAACACAATAACCCAAGCAATGCATGTAAAAATAGGTCTATAAAAATAAAAAAGCGCATTCATTCATTCATTCATTCATTTTTTTAAAGCCTATTCAGAAGTGTGGCCAGTGTCAAGGAAGAACAGGAAGACATGTAGATATTGTTGTACTGGAATTAAACCAATTTCAATGTTTTCCAGCAGTCAAGATGTTCAGCAACACAGAAGTTGTGATGCTATTTGACAATGCACCTCTGGAGCTCTAGATTGTTTGGTATATAAATGCATCTTGAAAAGATAAGGAGTTTGTTCTGCAGCCCCCACTTGTCAGTGCATACAGATTTTGCACCAAGGAGCATTCCAAGCATAGTGCTAGTGTGGCTTTTATGACCGAGTCCTCCTGTATTTTCTTCTGATTACTTTGGCAGATGTTTCAAAGTATGTTAACCTCATCTTCTTGAACTACCACCCCTTTAAGCACACTAAAACTGTAGTTAGCATTTTAGAAAAAGGCATTGAGCTTCTCTATGCTTTGATCAGGCTTGTGTTGCAATATAAAGTCAAAGTTAGTGAAGTACAAAAACTACTAGGCCTATCAATAGTTGAGTCTTTTGGCTGTCTAGGAATACTTCAGGTTTTTGTGGTCTGTTTAAACTTTAAATTTGTGCTGGACCCTCTCTAAGAAGTGGTGCCACTTTTTTAGCAACCAGATTGTGAGCATCTTCTTGTGGTTTTTGTAGTTTTGTTCCATGATGTTGAGGCTCTTAAAGTAGAAGATGACAAGATGCTATTTACTGTCCTTTAAGAATTTCTAGGAAAAAACTGCATTGGTAGTGAAGTCGGAACTATCTGCTTCTTGGAAAGGCTAATCATTATTAGAGAACAGCAGAATAAGCTTAAAAGTGATAGTAAACTTCAAAGCATCAAAGGTTCGCTGTTTTGCATCTCTCCAAGCCCATGCAATATCCTTTTCAGTGAGGTCAAAGAAGGGCCAAGCATGGTATCAATAGAAGTTGGTGAATCTTAAAAAGGCCTGTACTTCTTCCTTGTTTCAGGGTTTTGGCCACTGCATGAAATTAGCCACCTTCACCAGGTCTATTTTTACCATGCCATGGAAAATGATGAGACCAAAGTACTCAATGCAGATGAGTATGTAATAGTCTTGGACTAACTGGAGGGAGTCATCCTTCTTTTTGATAAAAAACACTTAAGAGGCCATCAAGGACTTTAAGAGATGATACTTTAGAGCATGGCAAAGATATTGGAACATCTATTAGAAACAGGTCATATGACTTCTAACAAGTGTTTTTTCAAAAAATCCTGTGAATATTTCCTAATTAGAAAATTTTAATCAGATTTTCCAAAAGAAACACTTATTAGAAGTCATATGACCTGTTTTTAATAGATGTTTTTTTAGATATTTCTGCCATGCTCTGAAGTGTGAATTTATCCAGATTCAGATTCTTCTGAGATTCTTTCAGAAAAATGCATTGAGTTTATTCTGCTCCTTGTGCATGAGCAGATAAACCTTGCAGTTGGCTGGCTTTGAATCTGGCAGGATTTTGATAGCATAGTCCCACTGCTTGTGTTTCAAGAGAGAGTCAAATGAGGCCTTGAAAAAGACATCCTTGAAGCTATGTAGGTGATTGGAAACCATATTTTAGAAGGCTCTTGGAGGATGTTTGCTACAAAGGCCTAGGCCAGCTATTAGAAAGTAGTCTGGCTGGTCTAGATCTTCACAAATGGCAGAAGTTATAGTATAGTAGCATAAATGCGATCTCTTACTTCAATGGCTTTGTCTAGAAGCTCCAGGTTTGGGGCAGGTAGAAACTCTCTCTTGCTTTCTGGTCAGAGTCTTCTTTGTTATGTTTGTTGTTGTAGAGGACTTCTTTATGAGGAAACACCAAAGGCAAAGAATTTAGCAAATTGAGATCTACAAACAGGAGATATTCTATCCAACATGTTTAAATAGCTGCATATTTCTGCATTGTGATGCGCTGCTTCTTTTTCACTTTATCTATGCAAGTAGCACAATGCTGGAAGCACCAACTCATGCTGATTTCTCCTGAAGCCCAGTCAATTTCTGAATTATGCTTTTGGAGCCAGAGAAATCCTAGGATTATTTTCTGTTTGCTGATGCTTATAACTGCAAAAGTGGTGCACTCTGTGTAGAATTTGTAGTGCAGCATGAGGTCTACAGACTTGATAAATCCTACTTTGTTACAAGTACACCAAGATGGAGGATAGAAGGGTCTAAATCATGAGCTGGTGCTGCTCCATGTAGCTAGCATCTACAAAAAGTCTGGTTACAGAGTTCAAGAGAGCAACTATGCTCTGAGTTTGCTGCATGTTGGTAGTTTCAATCTTCATATTCATCTGGAGCAAGTTTGGCAATGAAATAGATGCTATGACGTAGCAGCAAAGGAGGAGTGCATGCCTAGGAAGTGGTTGAGGAGAGCTTGGAAGAGCCATTGAGTACCTCAAAGATAGTGCTTATAATTGAGAAGACTGAATTATTGACAAAAGTTGTATTGATTTTTTCTATCAACAGACATGCAAACTAATTAGCACTAAGCAATAGGAGCATATTTTTTACTCATTGCATTTTTAAAAACCCTTTTGCAACTCCTGCAACTCTTCAGCTATGAAAGAGGTCTTGTGCACGCTCTTCAGAAGAGCATCTAGAGCAGAAGAGATCAGGTGATGTAGAATTGGAAGAAACATTTCCTGAATGCACAGTCACTATTGTACATGTTAAGAGTCACTAGACATGGAATATTAGAGCGCTCTCATGTTGGGAGAGGGAATTGCATAGTGTGAGGGCATTGCACTGGTAGGGTAAGTGGCAAGAAGTTGGCTGCCACCAGAGCAAGGCGTTCAAGAAGCATGTGGAAGGAATCAGAGATAGTTTCAGTAGTTTGGCAGAAGTGAATGAGTTCAGCAGTATGCTAAGTAAGAAAAGCTTGAGTAAGTTGCACTTGTATTTTTAGATAGAGCAAGGTTTAAGCTTCCTTGTTAGAGGCTATAGCATCTAAAAGAGCTTTTGAAGCAACCAGCTGAGACATAGATAACATCAATGAAGCCTAGTGAAGAAGCAACAAATAAGAGTCAAAAAAGGTTTAGTAGCTATAGGGAGCTTCTAGACTAAGATTAAGAAGAAAATCCAAAGTTTATTAGAAATAGTATAATATGACAAAAAATACAATTAATCACCTGGCAGAGGAAAATCCAAAACAAGTCTAAGAATCCCTTTGCCATGGCATGACACATCAACATGAGTAGCAGAAGCATGGAGATGATTGTACAATACTTTCCAGAAGGCATGGAAGTGTCTTGGAGATCTCTGGCAATTCTTGGAGAACTCCAGAGTTCTGAAAAAAGAAGTTCTGAAAATGGAAGTCCCCTGACAACCATCACTACTGCTACTATATAGGGCTTCTCAAGTTTGTTAGCTATGAAAGTGACTGGCAAGCCCTTCTTTCTTTCCAGTCTTCATCAACTCAGCCACTCCTGTTCTTCCATTTCATCCTTTTTTTTTGCTTTGAACCTTTCTTTTCTCATGCTCCTTACTATTACTCTTCTCTTCAAATTATCAACAGCCACTGGGTGCAAATAGTGAACCTACACCTACTTATTCCAACTTCTTAGCATTTTGTATATTCATTCTATGAACCACTCTTGGGCATGAAAAACCTAGTCAGCAATTCATAGGATATAAAAAGAGCATTTTGTATGCTGTCACTGGCAGGCTTCACAGATTGCTCCTTCTTGTTACAAATAGCCCTTAGCTGTAGAAAAGACATAAAGATGACTCATTTAAGCACAGTAATCATACTGAAAAGGAGAAAAAGAGAGTCAGAGAAGAACTGAGGAGGAAAACACTGCTTATTGGCATGTTGGCTTTGTACCAAGACTAGTAGGGTACAAAGAACATTGAAGAAATTAGGTCCACTGCAGTGTGCATAACCTCATGTGAAGAGAGACTCTTAGCAAAAAAAGCTGCAGAAGCAGTAGAAGAAACAATGGCAGAAGAGTAAACAACTATGCATACAACACAAAAGAGTAAGTAAGCTAGAGAACAAGAAATAAAACACATGATTAGCTAACTGCTTCTTGGTAAGAAATAACATGGTTAGTGAGGAAAAAAAAGGCAAGAAGCAAGAAAATTTAACAAGTTGAGTTTGAAATAGTAAATCCATCATTCATGTCAGGTTTTGTTGACTGCAAAGACTTAGTCTACTGGGTGAGGCTCTTACAAAAAGATGCAATGACTTCAATGTACAATTTCAGAACCTACTAAGGCTCCAAAGTTGAAACACTATGCTCCAAAGTAAACATAAGCGCTTAAAGAATCTTTAAAGCAAACCAAAAGATATATAGCAAGCAGAGAGAGTTCCAAAGAAGTTCAGAGGTAATGTTAAAAGAAAAAGAGCAAATTGGAGTAGTACAAGTTCTGTGAGTTTAAGCTAAGTAAATGAGAGATGATAAAAGATTAAGCTGGGACTGAGAAGATATGAGGAAACTGAGTTGGAACACAATACAGAAAGAAGAGTTACAATAAGACCAGGGCTTGAAAAGAGTTAGAACTGAAAATAAGAGGGCAAAACACAAGTCAGAGAACTGAACTAGAGAAGAGTTAAAACAAGAGGAAAAGATAGTACAAAGTGAGAAAGTTGAGACAAGTACAAGGTGCAAAGATGAAACAAAGTTAAATAAATACAAGGATCATAAGAGACACAAACAGATAGATTCAAATATAAAAAAGCACTAAACAAACTGTTACTGAAGTGTATGCAATATTAAGACTACTGACTAAGTCTCTAGTTTATCTTTCAAATATGAGTATGGCCATGTCCTGGGTCAAGGCCTTGATCTTTGGGTTTGAATGCAGTGCTGAAACTCTATAGAGGCTGGTGAGTATCAGTTTTCAGTTGATAGAGTGGGTGGATATTGGTATTGATAGGTAGTAGTAGCATCAAGGGCTTCAAGCATGTGTATCATAATGGTATAATTGCCAAGTAATGCAAGGTGATGGCCATAGCAAGTGTGATTACTGAAGGAGGCTAGTAATATCTAGGTAGCATCAGTGATGTCTAAAGAGGCTGCATGACTTTCCAGGAGTAATCAATGATAGTCAGACTGATAGAGTCAATAGCCAAAATAATTGCCATGATTGACAGTAGTGCCTATGATAGCTGCAAAAATGAGTCAAATAGTCGGTCTAAGGCTATGAAGCTGGTAAAAAAGTCATTTTCTGGAACTTCCAGGAGTGTGGATTAGGTTAGGAATAGGTTTAAGGTCCCAGAGTTGGTTACAGAGTTAGCAGGTTATGACAATCCATCAGTTTTCACACTCATAAATTCTGAAGATTTTTTGAAAATCAGGCTGTGCTATAAAGCTTAGTGCTAAGAAGAGAGTAATGTTATGGTTTATTCATTTCTTTAGCACTCTGACCCTTGGCCCCCACTCCTGCCTCACTTTGCCCTCCTCCTCAGCCTTTTTTTACTCAGATCTACCCATGCACATGACCACTCCAATGCTATATCATGCATTAGTAGCACATCAACTTCTTTCCTTATTCAGACTACTTCTTCTAGCCTCATTTTTGTCAGGGAATTCAGTCACTCCAGAGTTCTCCAGCAGTCTCTAGAGATCCCCAAGATGGTCTGCTCTTTGTTTGATATTTCTTGGATGCTCCCACATTCTTGTAAAAGTACAGTACAGTTGTTCTCATGCCTCTGCTTCCCATGCTGATGCACCGTGCTCTGGCAAAGGAATCTTTAAACTTGTTCTCTTCAGATTTTCCTCTGCCAGGTGATTAATTACTTTCCTGTCATATTGTCTCAGTTTTAATAAACTTCAGATTTTCCTTTGCTAGTTGTGTGACTTAGCTGCAACTTCCAAAAGTTGCTTTTACAACAAAACAAGTCTCTTAATTTTGGTCTAGTAGCCTCTTATAGCCGCCAAATATTTTTTGGCTTTTATTTGTTGCTCTTTCATTGGTTTGAAGCACTGTTACTATTTATGTCTCAGTCCATCACTTTAGAAGCGCTCCTGAATGCTACAGCCTCTAGCAAAGAAGCCTAAAAATGCAAGTGCAACTTACTCAAGCTTCTCTTATCCAACACACCACCAAACTTATTTGTCTCCACTAAACCACCAATACTATCTTCAATTTTCTCCATACCCTCCTCAAACGCATTACCTTGGCAGCATCTAACTCCCCACCACTTATTCCACTGGTGCAGCATCCTTGCACTATGCAATCCTTTGTTCCAACACAGGAGTGCTCCAACATTCCATGCCTAGCAACCTCCAATGTGTATAACAGTGACTATGCATTCAGGAAATGTTTTTTAGTCTTGTGTCATCTACCTCCAGCTCTGCAGAAACAACTTTGTTTTTAACAAGCTGAAAATTGCATGGGTCTTGTCTTATATAAAGTCAGGTGGAATGCATCAACAATCTCATGGAGGGACAACCAGCAGACAATTGGGTTCTTTTATGGTATTGAGTGGTCTGAAAGCAGTGGCAGCTTATGGAGCTCAAGCGCAACCTCTGCAAGCCCATTTGTTTCATGCTGTCTGCACACCTACTTGCAATGTTTCTCTATTGATCCATGGTTTTGGTACTACTAGTGGCTATGGTCACATCACTAACACCTTTGACACTACCTCCAGGCACTCTGATGGATATGAACACCTCTTAATAGTGTGCTCTCCTCCTTTTCTTGTGTTGATGCTGCAGCATGCAAGGCCACTTTGTGTGCCACTGCTTCAAGAATCTCAAGATGTGCTACTTCTTCTCAGAAGAACAGTAAAAGCTATTTCTACAGTTCTTAGTGTCCAAAAACACAGCTAGTATGCTTTCTTTGGATGTTCTCATCTTGGAGAAGGCACAGGAGGACCTCCATGTCTCAGAGAAGCGGAGGAGGAGTTTTTAGAGGTGCAATGGATGAACAATATGCTTCCATTGCTTGGTGCTAATCAGTTCACATGTCTGTCAGTAGAGAAAGTCAATATAGTCTCTGTCAACATGGTACTTGCAACAAAGCCAGATTGATCAAGGCAATAGTGGATCTTGTCTTCTGCTACTGGTCCCACACTAAACGCACCACCTTCACCATCATGAGTATCAGCCAGAACATGATCCTGGAGTTCCTGTGGCTCCAAGAGCACAATCCAAAGATTGGCTGAACTATCAGCAAAGTGAGCATGAGCTAGTGCTCTTTGTATTGCACCACTAGTGCAGAAAAAATGAAGAAAAAGTAGCGCATTGTTATGCAGAAACACACAGCTATTAAAGCATGCCACATAGAGCACCTTTTCTTTTCTGATCTCAATCTGCTGGACCCACTGCCTCTGGTGTTCCTTCATAGGGAGGCCCTTTATAAAGATGACAGACATAGCAGAGGGGACCTCAGTTAGAAGGAAGAACATGAGGAAGAGTTCCTACTTGCATGAGACTCAGAACTTCTAAACAAAGCCATCAAAGCAGGAGACTGGATCTATGCTACTATGCTGCAACCTCCACTAGTTGTGGAGGAGATCCAGGTCAGTCAGACCACATTTCAACAGCTAGTTCAGGCCTTTATAGCCAACGCTCAACTCTGGGCATTCTAGAACGCAGTTCCCAACCACCTACACAACTTTGAAGATGTTTTTTCTAAGGCCTCGTTCAACTCCCTCTCAAAACGCAAGCAATAAGACTATGCCATCAAGCTCTTATCAAACTTGAAGCCAGCCAACTGCAAGATTTATTTGCTTATGCCCAAGGAGCAGGATGAGCTTGACACTTTCTTTTAGAAAAATCTGGAGTTCAAACAAATCTACTCCTCAAAGTCTCCAATGGCCTTGCCAGTGTTTTTTATCAAAAAGAAGAATGGTTTCCTCCAATTGGTCCAAGACTATTGCATGCTCAATGCAATGACTGTCAAGAACTGCTATTCACTCCTTCTCATTTCCAAACTGATCAAGGTGCATGCTACTTCACAAAGTTGGACATTCAGTGGAGCTACAACAATGTGTGCATCCAAGAGGAAAATGAGTGAAAAGCAGCATTCTGGATCAACCATGGGCTGTTTGAACCCCTAGTAATGTTCTTTGGACTCATTAACAGCCCTGCCACTTTCCAGACTATGATAAACAACTTATTCCAAGACTTGATTATGGACAAAGTGGTCTACATGTATTTTAACGACATCTTCATCTACACCAAGACGTTGAAGGAGCATTGTTGAGTCACGCAGATTGTCCTGGACTGTTTTTACCAGCACCAGCTCTATTTCAAGTCAGAGAAGTATGAGTTTGAGCAGATTTGTATTGAGTATCTTGGACTCATCATCTCCCATAGCATGATGGAGATGGATCTGGTGAAGGTGGCTAGTGTGATGCAATGACTAGAGCCCCAGAACAAAAAAGAAGTGCGAGCCTTTCTAAGGTTCACCAACTTCTATTAATGTTTCATTCAAGACTTTTCCTATCACACATGATTCTTCTTTGATCTTACTGAGAAGAATGCTGCTTGGACTTGGAGCAGCGTAGAGCAGCAGGCTTTCAATGCTCTAAAATCCACCATCACATTGAAGCCAGTTCTGCTCTTTTCAGATGATGACCAACTCTTCCATGTTGAGGCTGACAGCTCTGACTTTGCAACTGGTGCAGTCCTCTTCCAACAGTTTCTAGAGGATAGTAAGTGGCACTATGTAGCCTTCTATTCCAAGAGCCTCAATACCATGGAACAAAACTATGAAATCCACAACAAAGAAATGCTCATAATCATCTAGTTGCTAAAGAAATAGTGCCACTTTCTAGAGGGAGCTTGATACAAGTTTAAATTCTAAACAGACCACAAAAACCTGGAGTATTTCTAAATAGCCAAAAAGCTTAATTATTGCTAGGCCTGGTTGTAAGGAGAATGCTTGACATCTGTGAAACTCCTTTCACAGAGTCGATGATGCAAGGGGCAAGCAGGAATCAAGCAAGCACAGAGGCAGGCAAGAGTCAGGCAAGAGGCAAGCAAAGCTAATAGAAAGTCAGATAGCGCTAGATAAGCTTATGGTTGGTTCAGTGGATAGGCCAGAGGAACACTGCTATTCAGCCTAAGGATATTCTATCTCACAGGCTGCCTATATATACTATATTGGTGGCTGTGCTATTACTAATACTATTTACTAATTGGGCGCCAGTATGTAAAGGAGTATGACTAACAATAATTAATGCTGAGTAAGGTCCGAGCATATGACTCATCAAGGCTTACTACTACAAAACAAAAGGAGAAAGAATGAGCCAAGCAGTCAGTCAGATCTGCTAGAAGTAGGCATATTGTCGGACTAAGCTTGAAATAGGGTTGGATACAGTCTAGAGACCGGTTCTCTGACATCAGCTCCTCCTCTAGATTCGTCGCCTTGACAAACCAGTGTTTATCTTCCTTAGGTCGAGCGAGAGCATCAAGCAGTGTTAGTGCCATGTGGAGGTGCCTCAGAAGTGCCCTGAGCATAATGCTCAAAAGCGTAGTCAATGACCATGGGAGACAACAGAGCTGGAGTCAGAGTAAAGAGGGCCATGGATGAGTCAGCAGACAATGAAAGTGCCGCCAAGACTGGCATTGTCAGGAGACTCCTCATTTCTCCCTTCTTTCACTCCTTATTTTTTCATTCTTCCTCTATTTATTTCTCTATTTCTGCTGTTACTCTTTTACTTTACTGCTTCTATTCTTTTAACACTATCTATTAGTACTATTCTCAGCCCTTGAGGTGCTCTGGTTCTTTAGCTATCATTCAAACAAGTGTAGCCAACGCTTCCAGAGGCTTAGTAAGCATTCAGAGGATTACTCATCTCAAGACTAGCCTCCAAATTACTAAGCAAGTCATATGAGACATGTGCATGACCTCTAGCAATGGCAATTTCCGAGTTTTTGATTATTTTTAGAGATTTTTCTTTTTTAGATTATAAATTTTATTGTGGCTTTTGTCATGCTATACAGTTACTTCCCATGCTTCTGGAGCCTTGGAAGCGTCACTCCTGGCATAGGAAATCCCTAGACTTGTTCTCTTTGAATTTTTCTCTGCCAAGTGAGTAGTTATGGTTGTATTACCTATATATACTTTGAATTTCTCTCTGTCAGCTGTGTGACTAACCATAGCCTCCAGAGGTCACCCTTACAGGCATAGGAAACAGATCATCCCAATCAGTGAGTTCTTGGAAGTCTATGGTAGAGTCATGCATAGAGGCCATAGAAGAAGGAGGCGGTGCAGACTGAGTAGAGAGTTTCAGAGTGGACGAGGCAGGTTCTCTAGAAGGGGCTGGCACAGCATTGCCAAATCGCTGCTTCCGTGCTGTGTGCATGCACTTCTTAGTGATACACTTTCCAAAGACAACAAGGGCTTCATCAATCTGCTAATTAGTGCTCCAAATAGTGACAACACTAGCTGGACCAACCATGAAGGCAGCCAACCAAGAGCTGGACAGATCATGGGCTTGTTTAAAGCCATGCTCCTGATGTCCAACAATGTGCGCAATCAGAGAGTCAAGGAGCTTCAGAGCACATTTGTAATGAGGGACTTTATTGTTGGTAGGAGGAAGATCCTGAGCAAGAGAGACGGCCAAGAGAGTATTAGAAATAGAGTGCAAGGCCTGTCAGGGATTATGAGAAGGGGGCACAATAGGAGATTTGGAGGACTTGGAGAGCTTAGGCAACTAGAGCGTTACTATGCTTGTTAGCGGTTTGAGCGGTGGTGGCAATCACATATCTACTCTCTAGAGCAGCTAGTCTGCGTTCAAGAGCGGCGAGTGTCAGCTGCATCTGCTGCATTAGAGAAAACCAGTCGGCAGTCTAATGAAGCATCTCTGCAGAGCCTATCTCAGAAAGATCCCAGGCAAGAGAGACAACTAGGAGAGTATTAGAAGTAGAGTGCAAGACTCATTAGAGATTATGAGAAAGGGGCATGGTAGGAAATTTGGAGGATTTGGAGAGCTTAGAGTAGCCAGAAGGAGCAGAACAATGAGCAACTGGAGCATTGCTATGCTTGTCAGTGGTTTGAGCGGTAGTAGCAATCACATGTCCACTCTCTAAAGCAGCTAGTCTGCATTCAAGAGCAGCAAGTGTCAACTGCATCTGCTGCATTATAGAAAACCAGTCAGCGGTCTAATGAAGCATCTCAGCAGGGCCTGTTCCAGGAACAGGAGGCATACTAAAGACCAGGACAGAAGGACGAGCAGAGAGTGCCGCTATAGAGATGCAAGTTGTAGGAGTAGAAGAAGACCGAGAGTCAGAAGACATAGTAGGGGATAGAGCTGGATATTGTGGGCTAAGAGGGTGGACAATGTAAAAGGCTGAACAACCTGTAAGAGGAACACTTGACATCTGTGGAACACCTTCTATAGAGTTGGCAATGCAAGGGGCAAGCAGGAGTTGAGCAAGCACAGAGGCAAGCAAGAGTCAAGCAAGAGGCGAGCAAGACTAACAGAGGGTTAGACAGCGCTAGATAAGCTTACGGTTGGTTCAGTGGATAGACCAAAAGAACACTGCTATTGTTCAGCCTGGGGATATTCTATCTCACAGGCTGCCCATATATACTACATCAGTGGCTGTGCTATTACTAATACTGTTTATTAATCAGGCCTTAGTATGTAAAGGAGTATGACTAACAATAATCAATGCTGAGTAAGGTCCAGGCATATGACTCATCAAGGCTTACTACTACAAGACAGAAGAGGAAAGGATAGGCCAAGTGGCCAGTCAGATCTGCTAGAAGTAGGCATATTGTTGGACTAAGCTCAAAATAGGGTTGGACATGGTCCAGAAACCAATCTCCTGACACTGGTGGTTTTTGTATCTTGCCAATTTTGACTTCACGCTGCACTACAAACCAGATCAAAGTATAGAAAAGCCTAATGCTCTGTCCTGGCATGCTGACCATGGCTCTGAAATGGAGGACAACAACAATATCACCCTCTTGCACTTGGAACTATTTGCTATTTGTGCACTGAAAGGAGTGATTATGCAAGGAGACAAGATCAACATATTTTAGGACTTTTGTTGAAGCAACCAAGAAGGCATGCAGGAAGATTTGATTGCTAGAGCTGTCCTAGCACTATGTTTGGGATGCTCTTTTAGTATGAGGTCTGTATGCACTGATGAGTGGGGCTTGCAAGATGCAGGATGGTCTTCTCACTTTTCAAGAGTAGATATACATGCTCAACAACCCAGACCTCTGCAAATACATTGTCAAGCAGCACCACAACTCCTGCATTGCTGGACATCCTGGTTAGGTGAAAAACGTCAGAACTTGTCTCCTGGAACTACTGATAGTCACAAATGTCTTACTATGTAAGCTCCTACACCAGTACCTGCAACCTCTGCCTCCAAACAAAACTCCACCAACATCTTCCAACTGGTCAACTGCAATCCCTCTCTACACTTGCAGTACATTGGAATATAGCCTCCATCAACTTCATTGTAGAACTTCTGGACATACACAGCTACAATGCAATCATAGTCATTGTGGATCTGTATGGCAGACAGGCTCATTTCATCCCCATACACACAACCTGCTCTGCAATGGGTGCAGCCAACCTGTACTGAAAGAACATCTGGAAGCTCCACAGTCTCTCTGATGCCTACATCTTCAATTGGAGTCCCTAGTTTGTAGTGAACTTCACTTAGAAGCTCTACCACCTCCTGCATGTCAAGCTCCACATGTCCACTGCCTATCATCTGCAGTCTAATGAACAGACCAAGCACGTCAATCAGAAACTAGAACAGTACCTCTAGTTGTTCTGCAACAAACAACAGGATGACTAGGATGAGCTCCTTCCTAAGGCTGAATTCTAGTACAACAATCATGTTTATGCCTCCACACAGCAACACTCCCCATTCTTTCTAGACACTGGCCAGCACTCCTGAATGGGCTTCAAACCATGCATATAGCAATTAGAGAACAAGTCTATCAACAACTTTGTCAACTACATACAGAAAGCACAGGAAGAAGCAAGAGCTATGCTGACCAAGACAAAAGACAACATGGCCCACTACTATAACCAAAAACAGACTCCAGCTCTCCAGTACAAGCCTAGGGATTGGATTTACCTGGATGCTTCTGACATCATGACCACTTGGCCCTTCTAGAAGCTATTGCACCAGCAACTGGGGCCATACATGGTTGAGCACCAGGTCAGACTCCTGGCCTATTAGCTCTGGTTATCCATTAGCATGCGCCACCTACACTTGGTTTTGAACATAGTCAAGCTCTCACCTGCCTCAGACAATCCTATTCCTGGTTAATATGCCTTGCCTCTGCCATCCTCAGTCATTGCCAACGACAGCCCAGAATACAAAGTGAAGAAGATTCTTGATAGTCATTTATTCCAATGCAAGCTATAGTACAAGGTCAAGTAGAAGGGCCACGGTATCAAAGACAACTCCTAAAAACCTACTAAAAACATCCATGCATCTGCCCTTGTAAGAGACTTCCACTGCAGTCACCCCAAGGCTTCCCATGCCTGAGGCATTTACTCTGTCTCCCTAACTAATTGCATAGTCTGCAACCTATTCTATCCAGTGCATTAAAAGGAGGGGTGATGTCAGGAAACTCCTATTTCAGCCACCCTGGAGTTCTTTGGTGGTCTCTGGAGATTCTTGAAATGGCCTGCCCTTCATTGGATATTTATTTCCTAGATGCTCCCATGCTCTTGTAAAAGTATGGTACAGTTGTTTTCACACCTTTGCCTCCTACACTAATGCACCATGCTCTGGCAGAGAGATCTTTAGACTTGTTTTCTTTGGATTTTCCTCTGCCAGGTGATTAGTTACTTTTCTGTTGTATTAATAAACTTCAGATTTCTCTCTGCCAGTTGTGTGACTTGACCACAAACTTGGAGGTTGCTGTCATGACCCACCAATTCTGCATCCAACTCTGGGACCTTGAACCCATCCCTATGCTTTCAAAGGTCTTGGAGGATGATTTCCCACTAGTCCAAAAGCCCAGGCCTGACTCTTGCCACTGATCTTACTCCTGCCACTGATCTCACTCCTATGACCATCACTAACACCCCTGTCAATCACCCTTGGCTATTGCTCCCATCATCCTGGATATCACCAACCTTCTCCAAAAAGTCATGCAGCTCTCTTTTAATATCACTGAGCCTTCTCAAACATTACCAATTATTACACCATTACCTGTACTACCCAGCAATCATGCCACTTTTTGGTCATTACTTCTTGCATCAATTATGCATCACTCACTCTAAGAGCCTCTGACACTGCTGCTGCCTAATTGGTACTGATACCTACCACTCTATGGACTAAGACTGATACCTGCCAGCTCATATAAAGTCTCAAGACTGCACATAGAGTCCCAGAAGCTGCCTATATACTCAGAGATTGCACATTGGCTCCAGAGCATGACCCTGACTATATTTAAGTGATAGAGTAAAGACTTAATTGGTAGTCTTGATATTGCATAACACACACCATATAGTTTGCTCCAGTATTTTATTCTCTTGAATTCATCTCTGCCTGTGTTTTGTGAACTCCTGCTTTGCATTGTGCCCGTTTTAACTCTGTTTTTGTCTTGCACCTTGTACTTGCCTCAATTCTCTTGTCTTGTACTCTCTCTCTCTCTCTCTCTTCTCCATGACTCAATTCTTTCCCAGTTTAGTCCTCTGGCTTGTATATTTCCCATCTTGTATCTCTTCAACTCTCTGATCAACTCCAATTTCCACTTCTTTTTTGTATCATGTTTCAGCTCTCCTTTGCTGTGCCTAAGCTACTTCTGATCTATTTCCCCCTGTCACAACTTGTCCTGGACTTGTCATACTTATAGTTTTTTGGCCTTTTCCTCTTGTATCCCAATGATACTCTAGAGCTCACCAGAACATTATCACTTGTTGCATAGTCCAGAGATTTTCCCAAACACGCTTGTCCACCCCGTAGCATAGTGTTACCATTCTGGAGCTCTTGTAGGTCCCAGATTTATATGTCAAAGTCATTATGTTTCCCCATAGGAACCTTGCTCAGTGGATTGAGCCTTTGCAGTCAGTAGAACCTGACAGTCACTCTTACAATTTCCAATCAACTCTCCTTTACAAAATAAGCACTTGCTGACCTCAGGACATGTGTCACTGTGCTCTCAGCCATTTTTGAGTATATAAAGCTTCAGCTCCTTAATCAGTCCTTAGTCTTGGTATTAATAATAGTTTCTACTTATTTTTCTCTATCCTCTGTCTCTTTTTTCTTTTTTTTTCTCAATCAAACTCTTTCTTCTCTTTAGTTCTTGTATGATTCTAAGCCTCCAACTCATTTCATTCACATTTGAACTTTGCCCTTACTCTAGTCAAGCTTCTACCATAATCAGACTACTTCAGAGTACTTTCAACTACCACTCTGAAGTCTTTAAAACCTCTATTGCTCTTCAAGCCCCTCCAACTAGTGGGTTCATTGCTTTACAGCAAGCTTCTGGGTCAGCAGTCCCTGACAGCAGCACTTAGCAGCCATCAAATGATGATATCACAGAGTGATCCAGTCAGATCATTAAAAATCCTGGCATTGGCAGATGACAAATTGTTCCAATTATAGAATGATCTAGATAAGATTATTGAATTGATTAATAGATTAATTGAATTAAATCAAGTCTAAATTAAGAACTGATGGAATCAATTGGAGATCTTAGATCATGATCTAGGATCAAACCATTAATTCCATCAAAACTTTGTGACTTTCTTTCCCTAAAGCCTGCAGACCCCTCTAAACATGCTCTCTCATTCTTTTGGGCACCACTGGACACCTCAGAACCACACAGACATGAAAACAGGTGGTCAATGCAAAACTTTTAATTCAATACATTTGATTGAATACCACATGTAGATGGCTGAAACTTTAGCCAGTATCTGAACATGTCAGAAGCCAACAAACATGTGGAATTTGCTGGTCTGTGCACATTAGAAAGGAGTATAAATAGAAGAAGGAAAGGGAGACTCAGCAAGAAAATACCTGTGCAGCTTGGAGTTTCTAAGAAGTGAACTACTTAGGCCTATCAGATACAGTACTTCAAACCAGTTTCAATATAGCTTATTGCCCACATTTATGTGAACTTAAGTTTATTCAAACTAAGCATAACTTTATTAATCTATTGAATAAACTATTTGTGTGGCTTGGAATTTCTAGAAAGTGAACTGCTTAGGCCTATCACTTAGTTTACATCACTAGGGTCACTTTTTTGATATACTCACAATATTTCTTTATTGTGTGGACTATTTAAGTTCATCATAATAATAAAATAAAATCATCAAAAACCATTACAACTTTATTACAAGTATGTTTCTTATTGTAGCCCCTAGTTGTCTACACTAATTGGAGTCCCTCTGATTAATTCAACAAACCCTACATTTTGCATCAATGGAACAAGTGAGATTCTGATAACTCTCCTTATTGAGTAAGTGAGTGATGACAAAGTTGAGAGTGAGCTCTGTAGAGGCAACAGCATCAAGAAAAATGATGACAGTCTCATAGGAAGGGAGAAGACCAGCAGCAAGAACATCAATAATGATAAAGGAATTGGCTAGAGAGTGCACTTCTCCAATCCAAGCCTCCATAGTCTGGTCTTTCTTCATGGAAGTGGTGGATAAAGGCATGACAGAGTGCAAGGCAACTGCTAAAACCACAGGCATGATGAACCTTGCCAAGGTTTTCCCAGATAACATAGGAGTTGGGGTCAGTCATATGAGCAAGCTGAGTGTCTTTCACACCAAGAATCAATAGTGCTCTAGCCTCAGCCATCCTCATTCTGACTTTCTTCAACTCTTCATCCTTCAATTTCTTCAATGACACCTTTTTCTCCAACAGATTCCAATAACTCTGACAAACCATCATGGCCTCCATGCACATCAACCATTTGACATAGCTTGTATGAGAGAGGCAAGAAAAGCAAATAGAACCATCTAGTGATAATGACATAACAATTACCAGAAAAAGAAATAAAAGTAGAGAGCAACAAAAAAAAAAGCAGTAAGCTGTGTAAACTCAAGAGATCTCTGCAAGATTTGGCACTTGAAACACAAGATTAATTTTGGCCTACAAGGGGCAGGTGACAGATTTTGGCCTCCAGTGGGTAGGAGTGAGATACTTGAGGTATTTGCAAGATGCTTAGTGCTTGTGTTGGGAAATTAGACAGAAAAAAAGCAGAGCATGTGGTGTTACAAGTGCTGAGAAGCATATACTACAACATAATCTGTTTATTAATTATTCAATTAAAGTTTAATGTCCAATTGGCTTATTCTGGCCATTACATGAGCTCATTATCCTCAACAATGAAGCAAGAAGGGAAAAAGATATTCACGCCCCAGTTGACCCATTCTGCTAGTCATTGCCAGGCTCTTTTGGAGTGATAGGTAGAGCATCTCCTTTTATAAGTAGCAAACCATCTCATTTCTCTAACAAGGTCTTACTTTGCATCTGTTGCCAGATGCATAGTCATGTCATTCAGGTCAAGAAAAGAGCCAAAAACCTGTTTTTTGTGCTTGTGCAGGACATTCAAATTATTTCACATCATAAGTAGCTTGACCTGATTTCTTGGCATGTGTTGTTGGTATGGTGGGTAAAAAGCAAAGTCATCAGCATCATTGACATTATAAGAGTCATCAATGAAGCAAAAGGGGTATTCAACCTCATAAACATTTTGAGCAGACCAAGTGATCAGACTATTTACTGCTTCCCAGCAAATAAAGAATGCTTGACCACTAAAACAATTCCATCTGTCAACATGATGCTTACTATCAATAGTCACAATCTGTTTATTTGCCAGAAAAAATGCATGAGAATTAATTGATATGCATTCATGACATCCAATTTCCACAAGATCAGTTTTTGTGAGGACTCCTAGAAGAAGTAAGTTTCTCAAGTGTTTCATGTTGTCTATGGGGAAAAAATGTAATGTCCTTATCATAGATTTTAATAATAATCCTCCTGCAGATTAATTGTTAACTAGGTTCAAATTTGACAATTGTGATTTTGGAACAACATGAATAAGTAAACTATACATTTCATCATATAGATGCAAGCCAAAGATGTGTGAAAACCTTTCAGCTTCAACTTCAATGTCATGTTGGTTGCAGAGAAAGTCTGCTTTTATTTTATCATCAGGAAGTCCCAATGTTTGATAGGAGTGACAATTTTAAACAAATCAGAATAGTTCTGGAAGGTTCTCAGAATCCATGAGTTTGTCTCATGTTGCTGTGGAGGGTTTAGTAGTGGTCCATTGGATAAGTATTTTTATCAATGTCATAGTAATTGAAACACAAGTACTTTGGTATGTTATCTTTCAGAGTTTCAATTTTCAATGTTCTTAGTGCACTCCATTTTTTTGTCATCTACACTGCAATGTTTGCAGATATATGATGTCAATAACAGGTGTTGAATGGACATCCTGTTCCTGAATTTCGTTGTTTACAGATGCCTTGCTTAACATCAGTTGAAGTTCTACTTGATTGATTGATGGAGCATTTACTTCCTCCTCTTTTCTCCTTGTCTCTGCAGAAACTAATCCCACTAGGGTCAAGGATTGCATCCCACAAGTCATTGAAATGCCAGTGTTGTTCAGTGAGCATTCATGTACCCACCTCCACTTGTGCTCTGACAGCTTTTTCATATTTGAAATACAGGAGTGGAGGTACAAGGGCTTGGCCAAGAACAAGCCAACAATGTATTTGTAATGGCTTGCTCATTCACTCTTTCACTGAGGCCATGCAAAATACATTGCTTCTCCATGAAGGCTTGCTGAAGTGATTTCTTCTGGAACATTTGTGTGTATGTTCATCAGTGTACTCAATGTTTCAGATTTTGAGGAGACTTTTGACGATAGCGCAGCTGAAGTAACGAGAAGAGATAGATCTACGTCACTATACATACTTAATGTGATTTGTTCTTTGAGAGATAAATAAAATCAATTTGCCTACCTAGAGAGCTGATTTGTTCTTACAGAACAGGAAATCATGTGGGTTGCTCTCTATCAGTGCACGCGACTTGATTCACTGGTCTCGTGAAAATCTGGCGTGACTCGTTATTACATTGTGAGGCTATAGATGGCTACGTATCGTACACGAAAAATTGGGGAGAGGTGGGTGAAGCAAAAAAGTAATTAAGAGCAACGACAACTAATAAAGAAATGGAATGATGCGAGCCTGCGCGAAGCCCCAGATCGCAACTTACTGTACAATTCTTTCTCGAGAGATAATAATTTGATTATTCTCGAGAAAAACTGTGGTGAGATATGAGAAAAGCTCATCAGGCGGCTCGAGCGGTGTCTAGAGTAGGAAATGAAATAAGTGAGAATCAAAGTGCTAGGGTGACGCTACTCTGACAACCGAGGTGGCAGTGAGGAATTTGTGTGTGAGAGAGCGCAGAATCGCTCACCTGCGTTGCTCGTGAGATTTGAGCTATGAAGCGAAAAAATAAGAGCAACACAGGCATGTTTCAAAGCATCTGACCCTACTGTTTCGGCTACGGCATCTGCCTCCAACTGTGGCACCGTGCCGAGACGGCCGTCTGATCTGAAAAGTGAAAGGGGAAATTGTGATCTCTCGCGCGTGCAGAGGCCTCCAAAAAGGCTCCTTACCTTCGGAACCCATCTTTCCGTCGACCGACAAATCAGCTCAACTAAGCACAAGTCCCATCAACACATCCCAGATACAATTGCGCAGACTTTCAACGTACGGTGAACATAGGCGGCAATTGTGCGGCGTTGTTGAGTAACCGTCCAGGCAAAAAGGTCAGAATAATGTTGAAAAACTGTTTCCAAAAAATCGGAGTAGTACCATACCCAGAAAAACCCGGCCCCAGTGATCGTTCGATCATTTCGAAAAGTTCGCAATAAACACACCTCTTGTTTTTATGGGGAGGCAGAATTCATGCATAATTAGAAAGTAGAACACTCGCGAATGGAATGTTGACCCCATTTAACGTAAAAATTAGCGCTGGAATTGGCATTTTGACGTGGTTTGCATTTATATAGTATACGAATTCACGCCTGAATAAACTAAAGCAAAAGACTCAACTTCTGCGAAGAACGACGTAGGGAACAACCAATGTATTACGTCCGTAACCACGCGGTCTTGGCCAGTTTCTTTTGCTTCTTTTGCTCCTTAAAACGTTCCTATGGGAGAGAGAAATTGAGTCCAGCAAACCAAGGTCAAGGACCGCGAAACTACGCACCAGATCCTTCTTACTAGGTCGTTTCCGCTTCTTTCCCTCTGAACCCATGATGCTTCCGCCTTGTTGCGCGAGTTGATCTTCCCACGCGTTTACATCGAAATAGAACTCGCTCATACGGGCAGCGCGAGCGTGTTCCGAAAGGTGTGAAGGATCTCGAGCATCGGGACGGGTAAACTGACCTGTGCGGGCGTTGAACTTTGCAGTGAAAGAGGGTGGGAGGCCAGAGGCAGTAGAGGGAGTAGAGGCGCCAGGGACGGATGCAACGAGGGTCGGGTCAAGGTATGCAAGCGAGGGGTCGATGCCGGCGGCGATTGCAGCAGCCTCAAGAGCAGACAGTGGGTCGGCATGTGTCGTTGATGGAGAGGGAGCAGCGTCTTGTGATGTAGAGGACGAGACAGGGTCTTCTACTGTTAGAGGATTGTCCCATGTCGTTTCATGGGTTTCGGTGTTGTAGAAGTAGTATGCGTTGTATTCAGGCGAGTATATAGCCTGCCATGGCGTTGATTCCGGGGTCTTCGTTGATGCAGACGATTGCCCTGATTGTTCTCCATCGTCAGCGTTGGGCTGGTCATCACCAGAAGGGGTCTGAAGATGTTCTTCCTGCGTCTTTTCCGCCGCTGCCTGGCCAGTGCCGTCGACAGTGGGGACCGCTGGTTGCTGCTCGGGAGGCGAGGGCTGCTGTGCGTCGGTGGAGGACATTGGAGCGAAAAAGCACGTGGGTTAGGGTTGAAACGTTGATTTGTTTGGCCGATTCCAGAGGCATCGACAAGGTCTGCCAGCTGCAGCCATGCCCCCTCCCGTCCAGCCCATCTTTCCCGCTCTCTACCTTTATCCTCTCAATGACTCCTTCTTTCCAAAGCACATATCTCTCGCACACGGGCAACGGGTGAAAATTGGCCGCCAAACCAATGCAAAGACCGCTCCAAACGAGAAGAATGGCTATTTTGACTCCAAGGTCTTGAGCAGGCAGCACGCAGAGGTATGGGAAGAAAGCGGCAAGGTATGCGACGGTTTTTTGTCTGTGGATGCGTTTGACCCCTTACGAATAAAGATTTTCATCAAAGATGTTAAGAGCTCAAATGGTACATTCATCAACGGGGACAGACTCAGTCCCGAAGGCCTCGAGTCCGACCCCAATGAGCTCAAAAATGACGATATAGTAGTGCGTACTTGACCTCAACCCTGTCAACCATGTCTTCATCTATTTTTCAGGAATTTGGTATCGACATTGTTGGCGACGACAACAAAACTATTATTCACCACAAAGTCGCAGCCCGCGTTGTCTGTGTGTTCACCGAGCAGGATGTGCAGGTTGCGGCTCGCATAGAACATATCAATCAGCACAGTGTGCAACAATACCAATCATCCGCGCCCCCTGGCCCATCACAGCAAGGAAGTGCCCAACCGAACGGTGCCAGCTCGTCATTTCCCTTTGCAACCGGCCAACAACGACGTCCGCAGTTAGCGCAGCAAGGCCTTGCGGGCATGGGTGGCATGGGTGGCAGTCTCCGGCCTCCCGGAAAGAGTGGCCTCACCTTTGACCACATCCTCAGTCGGCTCCAGGGCGAGCTTCAAAAGAGCCGTGAGACAGGATCCGAACTTCATACGCTCTCCGGCGCTATGAACGAAATACATGATACCCTGGGAGGAAATCTCGTATGTTCTCTTCATTCCTACTGATCCGCTCGTCTCACGATTTCGCTCCAGCCTCCCAATCTCCCTTCATACCCATCAGCTCTACCACCTGTTCGTCCTTCACAACCACAGTCACAAGAACCCTCAGGGCCAGCTTCCTCCTCGGTTTCACCTGAACAACCTGCTGCCGCCCCGTCATCAGTGCTGACATCATCTGTCCTCACAGACCTTCAATCCAAACTCCACGAAACACAAGCTTCGCTCTCGACGCACGTCGATAAGATCCGGGCCTTGGAAGGTGTATTTGCTGAGCAGGAAAGCATCAAATCCGAAGTGCGCGCGTTACGTGAGATGATGGAGACAAAACGGAGAGAAGCGGAGGGCGAGCACTGTATTGAACCACGAGGAGGGTTCGATGAAGAGGAGGATGAGGAGGCATCCGTGCAAGACGATAGCGACGTGAGGAGTATTCGGACTATTGTGCCACATGAGCTGGAACGAGTAGATGAGGAGGACGAGGAACAGCTAGCAGCAGAAACCTATTCCGAGACGCAGTCAGCGTCAGAGGAAGAGCACGAGAGGGATGAGCATGACCGGCAGGTACAACTCGAGCGGGAGGCTCGGCATGAGCAGGCAGTACTCGAAGACGAAGAGGAGAGAAGACGGAGAAACGATGAGCTGGGCCGTCCACGCACGCCCGAACCTACAAACCTCGGTTTCCGCAATGGTGACGCTTTTAGCTCACACCTGTCTACCTCCAAGCTGGCCGCAGCACCCCGTCGTTCTTCCCCCTCTTCTCCACTCTCGAAGGTTGCTGCATCTTCAGGTCGTAGCGACGAGGCGTTGGGTCTGATCCTTCAGCAACTTGGCTCGCTCCTGGCACTCACCTCGTCTCTAGAGGCCCAGCATGCTGCAGCCCAGTCCACCATATCTGCCCTCGAGAGCAAAGTCCAAGCTCTTGAGGCTACGGTCAAGGCCACACAGGAAGCTGCTGCTGCACAAGCTCAGGCTCAAGCATCGCCTCCGGTCGCTCCTGAACTTTTACCCGTTCCTGCGGCTGAAGATCGCGAGAATCTTATGACAATGGTCATGGAGTGGAAAAAGAGCATGGAAGGTCAGTGGAGTAGTGTTCGCGAAGACTGGGATAAGGAACGTGAGCGACTGAACCAGGCGCGGGAGCAGTTGGAAGGGAAGGTGCAGAGTATGGATTCTGGATTTGAGAAACTGGGTGTCGCTGCGGCGGCGCTCAAGGTGCAGCAGGAACAAATTGAACTTCAGCAAAAGGAGCAGTTGCTTGCCCTGGAGCAAAAAGAACATGCCCCATTGGTGAATGGAGACGCAAAGTCTCACAACGGGCTTGTTACACCCCCAAGCCCCAGGAGTCTTTCGTCGGACTCAAATCGGCCGAGACGGAAATCGAGAAGAGGTAGATCTAGGCAGCGGTCGCGGAGCGCGTCGCTCGGGTCTGGAGATGATGACACAGATGTCACCCTTGCCTCGGAGGAACCGGTTCCTTTCAGACCAAACTCGATGGGTTCACTGAAGGCGAAGGTGAAACAACAAGATGTTTATGAGGTTCCAGAGGAAGAGGAGGATGGTGACGATACTGTACTTGGAGTACGGTCAAAGAACGGAGCAGAGACTCTCGCAACACCAGAGTCGTCCGTCTACATTCCTACTAAGTCTTTAAACGGGTCAGCAATCGACGATAATGTAACATCTCCGAAGCCTGTGACACGTAGAGAAAGGGATCTCGTGCGTCATTTTTCTTTCCGTTTTCTGTGTCTCCAGAGAGCTTATCGTCTACTAGATCCAGCTTCAAACCGCAGTGGGAGTGCTAGTTCTTGGTGTGGCCGCCGCCGCCGTTCTCTGGCGAGTGAAGCCTGAAACATGATGTCTCGCTGTAACCATTCAGAACGGGCGGCGGCCCTCAAAACCTTCTGCACAGCTATTACATTACTGCGGAATTTTTGTACTTATTCATCAGTCTGTCTTTCTCCCTTTACCGCCACGATTGTTGATTCTTTATTTATGACAGTTTTCTTTTAATGCGTACTATGAGCTTATGGGTCACTTGTTTTTTTATCTATTTATACATTACTGCAATAAATCGATGACAAATCTGTTATACAAGGTCGTAACTTTCGTCACCAGATTTTTGGGTGGGCGGATCATGCAGTCCACGTTAATCTGGCCGGATAAAGGCAGGCACAAGAGACCATCTTATAGATCTGCGCAATAATGCCCTCGCTAATATTTGTGCACTCGAAGTAACTTCCGCGCCTTCCGCACTCCCCGAAAATTCTTTACAGATGAAAGAAAAGAATAGACGATTGGATCTTCCTTGAACGACGTGAACCTTGGTGGAGGTCAACGGTAAACTATCACGAACTTTCTCCTGCGGCGCAGAACAACTTCTCTTCCTCAGTGGTGTCGCTGTCCCTGACGAGCAATACAGCATCCCTGATGCGGTCCCCTTGGTAATTTGAGCCTCATCTTCCGCAATTTTGTACGCCGATTCCGCATAGGCCTGCATTATCAACGTCTTTATGCTTGTATCTATAAGTCTGAACGCCAACCATCCAGTTCACTACTGGATCAGAGCTCCACCCACTGGTGGTGCACCTGGGCCCACTGGAAACCTGGACTGTGAGTTTTCTACCTACCAATAACACGGGCGAACCTCAGCTTCTTGATGAGCAAATACATGTATGTTATCTCTCTCGATACTGGGCTTCTACAGCATATTGCTCAGGAACATCCTTGAATGCTATGGTACCCTGTATTGTCCGTAACGCTTTCGAAATCGTTTTTCTCCAGCTCGGACCTGCAAGTCTTGCTATCTATACTGATCCTGACCAACGGTGTTTCTTACGTCTCGCCCACCGTCCCGGTCCTCTTGCAAATCCTCAGCGGTGCCAAGCAGGTACACCCAGTGCTGGAGATGAGTCGCCTGATGATCCTCTTGAGCCTCAAGATCTTCCTTCGGAACAAGTATTTACGGGTGCTTTGCCGATGATCATCAATCCCAGGTGCTGAAGGTAGGGTCTTTCTGTTTGCCATCCGAGATTCAGCTGATGAAGATAATACAATGTCCAGCACATCCGTTCCATCATCAGCGAAACAAACTCAGTTCACCATACCATGCTGTTAATTTCAAATGACTCTCTTTGAATGTGTCCAAAACTCGGCACTGACTACATTTCCCCTAGCCCACTCCGTCGTGACGACCCGTTCATTCGCCTCTATCCAGTTTTGTCAATACCAATGTATCATAGGTACTGTCATGTGTCACAATGTGCAAAGGGGTCGGTATGTGAAAAATGCATTTCTCAACTCATTGCACTCACCTGCCAGGTCCAGAAAAAAATCCATAGATATATATAGTATATGTAAAGAGTTCTCTATGTTTTTTTGTGGAAAGGATGGACATTGCAAAAATGCAAGAAGCACAAAAGTGTGAAATCAGAGTCAGTTTTGTCACCCACCAGCGTTCGGTGAAATGAATCAAGATAGACTGTGCAAAATTCAACTATACCAAAACTTTTCATACATAAAAAATGCCTTAAAATTAATTTTCCAAAGCATACTGAGCAGTGGAAAGCTCAGAGAAGTGAATGCCTTTCTGTTCAGCAAAAGAGAGCGTGACAACTTAGGGGCTGTTAAAGCTCCGCACACGGCTAAGCCGGCATGCTAAGGATCAGCAAATTAATATCTTTTGTTCGACGTAAGTTCAACATCTTTGATTAGATTATGTGAGCAGCGGACCTGGAATTTGGGGTGTGACCTGGTGTGCGGATTTTGCACTTCCCGGCGTTTTGGTACCCCTCGCTCGGTCATCTTGTATGGCTAATAAACCTATTATAAAAATTACAAGTTACTAGCTAAGAAGCATGTTGAGATGGCCTGAAAGTTTCAAGGCCATGTGTGCAAAGGACAGAGCTACAAAAAAATTGGCTAGAATTTGCATATCCCGGCACAAGACAGTAGCGACAATGCAGGTGCTTCGTTTCTTGCACTGGCGCATTCACTTATCCCGCATATTTACAATTCAAGGGAAACAAAAAACCATGCGAAAATTTTACATTTTTATTTGACTCATTCATATACATCAATCGTGGGACGAAGACACGACGGATATGCAACACCTGAGAAAAAGAAAACGTCAGTAACGTGTTCAATCGACAATGTGTTGACAAAGGATCAGACATCCAAAGGAAGGTCGTTTCAACTCGCATCGCGACGACCCCCACCTAGCATCATCGCACCACAAGGGCGGCCCACAGCTCAGTGATCTTTGGGTTCGACCACTGAGGGGGAGAATAAATGTTCGGTATTGGGGGAGTACTCCAATTGGAGGCCGCTCAAGTGGAAACTGCGAATGTAGGAAGTGTTTCATCAAGAATGTATACGCAATAGAACGTAGACACGTCAAGAAAAAAAAATACTAACCATACGAAAGAAATCGCATCCAACGAGGGAACGACCTAAAGCGAAAAGGATCAGTAATTGGTTCAAGGAAGCATAACGAGAATCAGACGAAATGGCACTGGCAAGTACACTAGGCGCTCAAAGAACGCGAATCTGTTGCGAACAGATTCTCTATCTCTCGACATGGTCGTGTAAGACGGGGAAGAGAATAAAGTCATCAGGGAGGTCCAAGAAGGAAGAGATACTCACGCAAGATAGGATAGCGAAACAAGAAGGAGCGAACGAAAAATTTGTAGTTGCGGGTTGTTTGGTCAGCTTTGTGAATGTCCGTGCACGGTCACGTTATTCTGATGCGGATTAATATGGACGTCCGTTAGCCACTGGGCTTTCCAGATGCGACCTCCGAAAGCTGGCGGAGGCGAGTGTTCTTGGATGGTGTACAAAGATGTTTAATTGCGTTTCGTAGCAGCTGGTAATAGTAAGCATACATATTCCGCTGTGTATCGTGTATGTGTATCATGTATATATGTCTTAGGGATATATCTTATCGTCACTAGAATCGATGAGTACCAATATCCTCTCACATACATCCCCTACAGTCCATATTTCTCTACAAACTCTCCATGATACTCTGCCAATTTATGCACGTACTCCTCCGT
>QLOM01002368.1:18146-31538 GCA_003313785.1 Termitomyces sp. MG148 | reverse complement strand
TTATGTGCTTAGACAGTATAATAACATAGTAATTACACTGCTTTTACCAGCTCCAGTTATGCCGATTATGCTTCATAAGGCAACATCGATTGTCAATGAGCTAGTAAAAGATACTAAACAACGCACGGGATAATGACATCGGTGTCTTTCGGATCGTCCATGAAAAGATCTTCGGGCCTGCTATCGTTCGAGAGGTAACGTTTAACGTGTTTCTTGTTTTCCTTGCACGACTGTTTCTCCACTCTGAATACATTGGTCTTTCTCCACAGGAGCTCAATGCAAAAAAAAGGAAAAACTCACGGAACAATCACGAACGTTTCATCAATGTCTATCATCGTAGGATCTTCCAGGCTGAAATCGTTGACTTGTGAAGTGACACTATCCATGGGCGCGAGGAAAGTCGTTGTATGGTCGGCCAGCGTGTGAAAGGTAGTAACACATTGTTCTAGCCAGATATATGTAGAGCACAACATACGAGGGCGGAAAATAACACGATGAAGAAGCCTTTCGCCTCAAGGAACATGGGACCAACGATCGAATATTAAGGGTACTGGGAAACCCGTGTCAACTTGGCGATCATACTCTTTAAGTGTTTCGAAACATGCAGCATGCTTATAAGTATAGATCATGAAACATAACGCATGCATAAAAGTTTCCAGCAAGTCGTGAAACTCAAAAACATCCGATGGACAAAAAAGTTCAGGACCACGCATGAAGGGAATATTGATCCGAAGCCCGACGTCATGCTTGATATCAAAGGTTGATAGTAAACACATTACTGTATATCTCAACACTTAGGATACTATACATCTAGGCTCTTTTTTNTTTTTTTTTTTTGGTGGTGTCACGGCGAACACAGTAGACAACGCATAAGATGTCAGCCTCTACTGGTCAGGACATGCGCGGTTTGACCGCTAAAGAATCTATTTACTTGCTGATACCTCTAGATCGTGGAGGCCACCCCGCGGGAAATGCCTTTACGCACGATATGTGGGACTCTAGGTTTACCCAATACCCACTAAAACCCCGGTAATTTTCCTCCATGATCTAAAGGGTGTCGTGTTCCCTGGCAGGAGGTTCTCCCATGTATTTACTATCAGTCCCGGCTTCTCCGCTCTTTTCCCGAACCTTTTCGCATCCGCTGCCATGAAGTCTAATTTTATTCTTCTAGATAGAGCGGCCTTCAGCCTAAATCTCATCTCATTTTCTGTTAAGGTTCTCTCCGGGTCAGCACCCCTGCCTATTCTCCATTCGCACCTCGCTTTCCATATTGTGTGGGCAGCTTCTGACACCAGGATTGTTCTGAGTCTGCGTTTTCCAACGTCATTTCCGGGTCCGTCCTTGGAGATTGCGCAGCCCAAGATGTCCCCCAGGGAGGGTTTTGTGTAGTCGAGGTTGCACTTTTCCAGTATTAGTCTCGTGAGGTCCCAGACGGGTCTCTGGCCTGAGACCTCGCATTCTGTGAGTATGTGTTCCAGGGACTCTTCAACTCTGCACCTCGGGCAGGTTGCTCTATTTTCGCATTCCGGGATGTTCTCCCAGTATTTGCCGATTTTGTAGATGTTGTGCATACATTTCCAGAGGAAATTTTTGATGCTTTTCGTCAGGGTTTTATTGCGTAGTGATCTCCAAATAACCTCGTCGCTCGGTATGTCTCCTGTCATCTCTTTCACAGCCCATCTTGTTGCGTCTAGGTGTTTAATTGTGCCCCTGCGTTCAGGGGTCTTTTTAGTCTCTAGGATTCCCTTATAGGCTAGTGCTTGGGTTATGGTCGATAGTTTTGCCCCTGACAATTTGTAGCCCCTCGGGGGTCTCAGGTCTATTGGGTCGGCTCTTTGTGACCTCGCTCCTAGGCCTGCGAGTCTATCTGCTTCTTCATTTCCCTCTATTCCTACGTGGGCTTTAACCTTTTCTAGGATGGTTAGGCCTTTTCTTCCCCAGAGGAACGCTATCAGTGGTAGTATAATGTCTTTATTCGTGGATCCTATCCAGCCTTTGTTTTCTTTTTGTGGCCTGTTTTTGGTCAGATGGTCTATAGTAATTTGTGAGTCGCTTCGGATCAGGATTGATTGTTGTATTGGGCAAGAGTATAGGTGGGGTTGCCCAGGTTTAATTCGGGCAATAGATCAACAATCTTATCTCAATCTTATCGCATCCTCTTTATCCCGTCCTCTTCTTTGTCCTCATTAGCTTTGACCTCCATTGTGTTTCCTACATATAAACCCGCGAGCGCAGCCATGATTCCCCATCGTCTCTCACTGCGCTCGCAGGTAGGTTCTTCTTCTTATTACTCACATCGTCTCTCACTGCGCTCGCAGTTCGTCGATTTAGATTCACTCGCGCGTTTGCATCCTTGCATCTTTGCATCTGATCCAATCACCCCGCCACTAGGGCATAGTGCATGAGCAGTTCCTCGAGGAACACTCCCGCCTTGCCTCCTCGCGCTTCGAACGGACGCTTCTTACGTGTCACCCAGTCACCTACGCCAGAATCTCCCATTCCTATGTCTGACTCGCCAACCGCCGTCTCCGTCGACGCGTTCAACTCGCTGAGCGCGTCCGTGACCGATCTCTCCAACCTAGTCAAAGACTTGGCTCTCAGAATGAATTCGGCTACCAGCTCACCAACCCCCGCGCCTTCCGCACCACTCATGGCGCCGCCCACGGAATTTGTGCCACCTATCACGGCGGCAGCAGCAAACGGTGCGTCCATCACTGTCCCCACTTCTCTTTGCGCACGCTTTCCCGATGTTGAGGCGGCGGTCATCACGGCTATTATAACGCACGAATTCAAGGCGGCCGATCTCCACAAGCTCGATCCCACGAATCGCGACAGGGAGATCGCTTACACCTTCAACGGGGCCACCAACCAGTTCGAGGTCAGCAATCGCGCCGCGAAAGAATACAAGAACCCCTTTTCCGTCATCGTCCCATTACAACGTTACTTTAACGTGCTGGGCTTTCACCTTCCCAAGTGCAACACGGTCCCGTTCGTTTTTTACGAGTATACCGCGCATCTCATAGAGCTCATCGCAGAGTACGAATGGTCCGCGGTCTTTCAATACCACTCAGTATTCTTTAACCGACGCCGATCAGAGATGGCCGCGGGAGACTACTCTGGCTGGGGGATTCCTGCCACCGATCTATTGAGCAAGCACGTATACGCATACCGTAAAACCATTCCCTCCAAGCAACCCAAACCATCCCGCACCCCCTCCAACCCTGCAGAAACTTGCCGCAAGTTCAACGATGGTAAATGCACAGCGAACCCCTGCCCATGGGGCCGTCCTCATACCTGCTCCACCTGCGGCAAGGCCAATCACGGGAAGCACCAACATAAGGACTAGGTCCAGGGCAGGGTGAGTAGCCCCACCCCTCCATCACCTGCTTGCCCTGGCCCTCCCTCTGGCGACATCACATCCGTCCACGGTTTTTCCCCTTTGGCTCCTCTTGCTCCACACTTACCACTCCCTCCACCTTGTCCGAACACAGCACCACGTGCCAACGCTCCACTCACCGACACGTCACATCTTCCCCACGTCTCATCTACCCTCAACGAAGAAGCATGGGCCTATTATTTACGAGATTACCCCGATCGAAATTTTGTATCTACCATTATTCAAATAATACGACATGGTGCCAGCATCGGCTTCAGCGGCGACCGCTCTAAGTCCCAGTCTTGCTCGAACCTCAAATCCGCGTTCCTCAGTCCTTCTGTCACCGACAGCATATCCTCGGATATTGCCGCTCAAGTCGCCAGCGGGCGCACACATGGGCCGTTCCCCACGCCACCTTTCCCCAACTTTCGTGCCTCACCACTAGGGGCAGTCTCACGTAAGCGCTCCAATAAAACCCGCCGCATCCACCACCTCTCGTGGCCCGAGGGCGTGTCGGTCAACGATGGCATCCCTGACGAGGAGGCCCACATCGAGTACGACATGGTCGATCGGGCCATCACAGATCTCGCTTCATCAGGGCCGGGGTCCCTCATGATCAAGCTCGACCTTGAATCTGCTTTTCGTCATATCCCGACACGCGTCAATGACTGGCCACTGCTCGGTTTCACATGGATGGATAGGTTTTACTATGACATTGTTCTCTGCTTCGGCTGTCGTTCAGCACCTTACATTTTCAATCTCTTTGCTGAGGCTCTACACTGGATCATGCAGAGCAACATTCCCGCTCGTTTACGTCATTACCTTGACGATTTCCTTGCAATCTTTGCTCCCAGTTCGTCGGTCGACTCAGTGCACCAAGCCCTCGCATGGGCTCTCAATCTCGGAGCCCAACTCGGTTTATCCTTTCAGCTGTCAAAGGTTGTGGGACCGGCCACCTCGATCGAATTTCTGGGGCTCGAACTAGACTCATTGGCTATGGAGGTCCGTCTTCCAAGCGACAAACTCGTTTACCTCACAGAACTGCTCAACTCATGGGCCAATCGCTCGACCTGCACGCGCCGCGAGCTGGATGAACTTACAGGGTTCATGCAATTCACATCGCAGGTGATCCCTCTATCTCGAGCCTTCTTGCGAGGCCTCTACGACTTTTCCTCAACATTTCCATCATACCAATTTGCTCGTCGACACATCCCCAAGCCCGCCCGTCGGGATCTCGCATGGTGGCAGGCCTTCGCCCGAGCATGGAATGGCATCCGGTTCATTTCCCCTTCTCGCCCCATCATCAATATCTTCACGGACGCAAGCGGCAAGAAAGGACTTGGCGGCCACCTCGGGACAGAATGGTTCTCTGCACGGTGTCCTTGACGCCTCCGACTCCACCACATTCAAGTAAAAGAAATGTTCGCCGTCATTTACGCCATCCTATGCTGGGGACCTCAGCTCCGCGGCCACCACATTGTATTCCACGTTGACAACGAAGCAGTCTTCAATGCAATACGCAACCTCACAATCAAATCAGCACCAACAATGAAATACGTGCACCATCTTATAGCCCTCGCCTGCCGCCTCGACTTCTCTTTTTCTTCTTCTTGGTTATCTTCTTCTGATAATTCTGTTGCTGACGCCGCATCTCGCTTTTCCTTCTCTCGCATGTTTGCTATCGCTCCCTGGTTGAACCTGAAGCCCAGCTCGAAGGTCCTCCAGCTTGGTGGTACGACCAACACCGGCACCTCCCCAAAACCGTCTCCTTTTACTTATGGCATGGGCTTGCGTCAAGCACAAGGAAGACCTACTCCACCGGGCAGCGTCAGTTCATCTTGTACGTCCAACTTCACAGCCTCTACAACGCTGATGGCTCCATTATCCCTGCCTCTCACCCGGCCATCCTCTCATGGGTGGCAAGCCTCGGAGGGCGTGTGCAGCCCAAAACCATCAAATCCTATCTTACCGCCGTCAAATCCCTCCACACCGACGCTGGTCTCCCCTTTGATGCCATCGACTCTCCCCTCGTGCAACGACTCCTCCGCGGCATCAAGCGTTACCATGGCGAGCAAGACCGCAAGCCTGTTCAGCCCATCACCTTATCTGTCCTCACAGCCCTCCTCACTCAACTTAGGCCTGGCGCCACCCCCGGCCACTCAGCCATCTACGCAGCATGCTGCCTTGCTTATGCAGGCCTCCTCCGCAGCGGGGAGTTCACAACGGGTAAATCAGGCAAGTTCAGCTCTAGCCTCAACCTCACGAGGGGCTGCGTGGCCTTTCTCCCCTGCTTTGCCGATGCCACCCACGCACGCATCACTCTCCCAGCCTCCAAGACAGACCCCTTTCGGAAAGGCGTCACAATCACCATTGCCGCCGCACCCGGCCTTCCCACATGCCCCATCACTGCTCTCAAAACCCTGTTCAATGAAATCCCCTGCGAACACGATGCCCCACTGTTCGAGCAACCAGATGGCAGACCCCTGTCATACAACATCTTCATCAAGAGCATCAGGGAAGCTCTCTCCCTCACAGGCCTCAAACCTGACCTCTACGCAGGGCACAGCTTTCGCCGGGGAGCCGCCTCAGAGGCTGCAGCAGCAGGTTATTCGGACTACGAGATTCAGCTTCTCGGCCGGTGGCGCAGCGACGCCTACAAGCTGTATCTCGAAAACGATCCAAATCGCGTCCTCCACCTCTCTTTCCTCCTCCACTTGGCCCGTACTCAGGTCACCCCTTTCGAACCTCCGGCTCTGCGGGGCTTCACTGCCATGGCTTGAGTACTCGGCCTCTCTTTTCGGGGGGTCGGCTCGAGAACTCTCTGGACTCAGAAATACACTATTTCTCTCGCAAGCACCACACTGACTTGAGCCACTCGACAAATCAAAGTCCTCCCTCACGCAACCCCTCTCCTCGCATCATCGGGCGTCCGAATTAATGTATTGGGCAAGAGTATAGGTGGGGTTGCCCAGGTTTAATTCGGGCAATAGATCAACAATCTTATCTCAATCTTATCGCATCCTCTTTATCCCGTCCTCTTCTTTGTCCTCATTAGCTTTGACCTCCATTGTGTTTCCTACATATAAACCCACGAGCGCAGCCATGATTCCCCATCGTCTCTCACTGCGCTCGCAGGTAGGTTCTTCTTCTTATTACTCACATCGTCTCTCACTGCGCTCGCAGTTTGTCGATTTAGATTCACTCGCGCGTTTGCATCCCCACCCGCCATCCCTACTTCACTACATTCAGCTCTACATTTACACTTTACACTCGTACCTAAATAGTCCCTTGTATTAGCTTGAGTACTCGGCCTCTCTTTTCGGGGGGTCGGCTCGAGAACTCTCTGGACTCAGAAATACACTATTTCTCTCGCAAGCACCACACTGACTTGAGCCACTCGACAAATCAAAGTTCTCCCTCACGCAACCCCTCTCCTCGCATCATCGGGCGTCCGAATTAAGTGGTTGGGACTGACTGTGCGGCCACTAGCACAGCTACAGCCTCCCCTACATTGTTTGTTTGGGGCAGGCTAGGGGGCACTCTTATTGCTTTGTTTTGTGGGTCATCTGGGCCGAACCAGACACCTGCCCCAGCCACTGCTTGCCCGCCCTCATCTCGTACACACAAGCCGTCTGTGTATACGGTTACTAGAGCAGAGTTGGTTTCTGGTAGTCTGGTGTAATCCGTGTTTTCATCTTCCTTTTTCCCTCGAGACATAAAAACCCTGAATCCTTCCTTCAGTGAGGTTCTTGTTGTGAGGTCAAGGTCGAAGAGGCATCTGCTCTCTTCTTGTAGCCACCCCTTTTCTTCTGTTCCCAGGAGCCTGGGGGGCTCAGGTGCGTCTGGGTGCCATTTGTGTCTCAGTCTCCCGATGTGTGTCTGGGCGAGTTTGCTACATTTGTTAGGGTTTAGACATCTCTGTCTCCTCAGGTCCTTGCAGTTTTCACATGCGCAATTTCTCCTGGGCTTGTGTCTTGCATTGGGTGTGTCTGGCAGGTTCCCAAACCTTTGCATGTCTCCAACTGTCGATATTTTGTGTACGTCCCTCAGGCATCTCATTGTTTCGGAGTTGATTTGGAACTTGCTTTCCTTGAGTATTCCTTTATGTAGCCATATGGGTAGATCCTTCCTAAGCTCAGGATCCAGGATCAGGAGTGCGAAGGAGACATGGAATTTCTTTGCTGTTCTTATCATTTTCTGTATTGAGGTGGGTAGACAGTTTTCTCCTGTTCTCGTGTCTACTGTCGTGTCCTGCAGGAATAGTTTATTTTCTGGGTTTGTTCTCCTCTAGGTTTCCTGTTTATCTTATCACTGATTATCTTGTCTGCTATCAAGGCCCACCTGGGGCGTTTGCTGTCTAGCTTCAGGTAGCGCTGGACCTTCATGATTTCTATGGCCTCATTCCTGGATCTGATGTCCAGGACTTTCCTGCCCCCCTGTTCAATGGAGAGTCTAGTAGTCCCCAGGCCAATGTTGGGGTGGGCATTCTTGCCCCACATAAAGTTGTTTATCATTTTTACAAAAAGGTTTTCTACCTGCTTTGGCATTCCTTGGACCCTTGTCTGGTACTGTGTCCGTCTGCCCACCACCATTCCAACTATGAGTCGGCGGCCTTCTAGCATGGGCTTCCCTTTGCTCCATCTCTGGAGGTCTTTGGTGACTGCCTCCATGGTTGGGGTCCATACGCTTGTTTTGTTTATTTCATTGCCAATAAAGGCACCAAGTAGGCGTGTGGCTTCCCCATCTTTTGCAATCTTTATATATTCAGGGATTATTGCATCATTGAGTTGCGTTTTTCTGTTTGTGATTAGTGTATGTCTGTATTCAGGTGTACCTACAGGAACTATTACTGTCTTAGATATGTTGAATTTTGCTCCTGAGACTGTGCACCATGTTTTTAGTATTTTCTCAAGGTCTTGGAATTTGTCATCTTTTGCCAGGTAGACTGTGGTGTCGTCCACAAAGAGGGTTGCAATTAGGCGATCCACCTTGTCATCAATTTGTATGCCTTTCAAGGTGGACTCCCTCAGCATCTGTGCTAGGGACTCTATTGCTATGTTGAAGAGGAGACACAAGAGTGGGTCTCCTTGGCGCACACCTCTTAGTATGCGAAATGTTTTGCTGGTCTCCCCATTTAGGATAACGTTTGTGTAGGCTTCTGCATATAGCGCTTTCACCGTGTCTATGAATGTTCTTGAGAAGCCAAACTTCTCTAGTGAGGCCCATAAGAAGGAGTGGAGGATTTTGTCGTACGCCTTCTCCTGGTCTAGGCATATAATCATGCCGTTAGTCTCTGTTTTTTTGCACCATTCTACTGTTATCTGGGCTAACTCTGTTTGGTCTTCTATTCTGCGGCCCTTCATGAAGCCAGCCTGGTCAGGATGGATTATTTCTGGGGCTGCCTTACTAAGCTTTGTTGTCAGAGCCTTGGTAAAGATTTTATAATCCATGTTTAGTACTGTTATTGAGCGGTAGTTCCCAATGTCTGTTTTGTCTCCCTTCTTGTATATAGGGCAGAGCCAGCCCTCAGCAAATTTAGTGTTCTTTTCCATTCCGTGTTCTTGGATATCATTATAGACTAGCGTTAGGGTTCTTGCGATGTCAAAACCTTGTTTTTCTTTGGATTCTGCTTTCTCATATCTGCTGGCCAGTTCAGACCAGAGTTCGTGCACTATGCCATCCATGCCTGCTGCTTTCCCACTTTTCAGGGAGCGCATAGCCTCAATTACTTCGTCCCTGGTGACCTGGGTTTCAAGTGCTTCTTGTTGTTCCTGTGAGATGTGTTTTCTTATGTGGGCCAGGACATTCTGCATGTTCGACTCATGCATGTCTAAATTAGTTGGTAAGTCTTCTTTCTGTAGTTTCTCGTGGTAATCTCTTGCGATATTTGACATATGCTTTGATCTCCTTTCCAGCTTGTTATTGTGTGGGGCTGGGCGCCTGAGGGCTGCTATTATGTCTCTTGGTGTGCATTCTTTGTTCATATTTATCCATGGCTTTGATATGGTTTCCCTATAGATGTGAAAGCTTGCCGCTGTGGTGTTCCTTGCCCTTGCAAATCAGATTGTTTCTAGGTTGTGTATTCTTTCATCTATCAGTGCTGCTTCTTCTCGTCTGATGTCTTCACTCAGGTGGGTGTTGTTGAGGGCGTTTGCCCTGTCTGTCTCAAGCGTGCTTATTTCTTGTAGTATCTTAGGTTTCAGACACCTTGAGTAATCTCGGATCTCCTCTAGGAGTCTTTTTTTGAAGTCATGGTGGATGGTTTGTGGGTTGTATTCAGTGCTTTTGGATGTTATCAATTGTTCCATCTTGCTCAGGTAGGTGTCCCTGATCTTAACTATCTTGTTAATGAGCTTATTGTCCTTTATCAGGAGGGCAGGCATAGCATATCTCCTGTTCCCCATTAGTGGCTGACGTGGATGTAGGAGGGTTGTCGAGACCATGTAGTGGTCTGTGTTTATTGCTATCTGTTCAATCTTCCAGTCCCAGCTGAAGGGCACTAGGTCCTCTGATATGTATATTCTGTCTATCCTTGATTGCGTTGGTCTGTTGACCATTTGGAATGAGAAGTCTATTTTTGTATTGTTTTCCCTGTGCCATCCATCGGCTAGGTTTAGGTGGGCTTTCAGGGATGTCAGGGAGTTTACTGCCTCCACTGGGTCTCTGTGTGAGGGCAGTCTATTTATTGCCTCTTCCACTATATTCATGTTCCCTAGCATTATGCTCGGACAAAGCATTTGTGGTCTGCTTTTCCAGGAGGATCTCAGCTTCTTCCAGAAATCTTTGTTCTGTTTTGGCTGGTTTGGCGCATACACGTTCAGGCAGCTTAGTATATGTCCGTCATGCCATGGTATCTCCAGCACTAATGCTCCCCCCAGGATGAGAGTTCTGTGTCTTGCTTCCACCCATTGCACCGTTCTCTTGCTCATTGCAAAAGCCACACTTTTTGCATTTGGTGTGTCCAGGTCTAGGCTCGCTACAAAGTGCAGTTGTCTTTCAAAGAGTTTGTTCAAGTCCTCTATTTTCTCAGGGTCTAGGTGCAACTCCTGTATTGCTAGTACATTGATGTGTTCCTCTCTCATAAGTTGACACAATTTGTTCCACTTAGATTGGGTGGAGGTTGATCCTCCTCCTCTGATATTCAGGGATGCAAACTTAAGGGCTTCCTTTCTGTTCCCCCTCTTTTGTTTTGTGACAGAGGGAGGTACATTTTTTCCGTCGTTGCCCATATTGGCAGTGAGCTCACCATTGCTCTTCTCCTTGTTTGCCATGTGGGCGTGCCACGCTCCATCACCAAACACTCCCAGGCTGTCATCGGAGTCGTGGTTGATGGTAAGGCCTCGGACCTCTCCTGCTTGGGTGGGGAAGTTACTGTTGTTACCGTTATAATCATACCCTTGTTGTGTTAAAATGCTATTTGTGTCAGGAAGTTGGTTTGGGTAGTATTGCCGGCATGTAGCGCCAGAGACTTAAGCAGAATTGCTGCTAATGGCAGAACCCTCGTAAACACAATGCTGTCTGAGCATTTACCCAGCCCAGCCAGGGAACCCATTCAGGATTACCTGTTGTCTCACAGACTCAGTAAATTCATCCTGGATGAGGCAGTCCAAGTGGAAGAGGGAGAAAGATAGAATCACATTTGGTAAGGGCTATTTAGTATCTGTAGGTTTAATGATGATTGAATCTGCTGCTATTGTGGCTAGGAAACCTTCCACCAGTTCCTCTGCCACCCCTTCTGGGTGGGCCTCACCTCTGGTTGTCACTTTGTTCCTTGTGGTGCCTACTCAAGGGTGCAAACTCTGCCGTCTCCTCAATTTTGGAGTCTGAGTCAGTATTTGCTTTCCATCCCTCAAGTGTCGCATAAGCGCAGTTGAACTGTTTGTGATCTGCATCCTTGCAGTTGAAGCAGTGTAGTCTACGTTCCTTGGGTACTAGGGTTGCACTATTGTAGTCCATATTGCTAAATTCAATATTCTTTAGGTTCTGTAGTAGGACGAAGTAGTTAGTCCAGGTGATTGGCAGGTCGTACCAGGAGTATATATTCCAGAGTGGTCGAGTCATGATCTGTCTTGTCGTGGGCCTGGCTATGGCTTCCGGCTTTGAAAAGTGGATTTCCAGAAGGGAAATGATTGTTGTGGCTGGTTCCATGTTGTGTTTTGATGTGTTGTCATCTATAAGTTTGCTCTTGAGGAGAGCTATGAAGGGGTCGTTCGAGAGCAGGGTGTCCCTCACGATCCAGGTAACTTCCTCCTCTGACTCTTGAATTGACGCGTCGTCCTTGATACTTAAGGTGAAGCCTTCTAGGGTGCATATAAACCTGGGTACGCTAGGGGAGTACGGGAGGAAGAAAGCAGTGACCTCCCTGGTTGAGATTATCGGGTTGTTTGTTATGATATCATAAGCCTGTTCGGAGATGCCAGTGATGAGGAAGTGGTAGGGGGGTTTTTGCCTTTCCCCTCTTTGTAATTGTATGGTAATAATGTAAATATTAATATTAAAAATAATAATAAAAAAGAGGCGCTCGAAGCGCTACTCCGCTACATCTAGGTAGATGTGGTCTCTGGGCTTGTACTGGAGAGCTGGAGGCCATCCTCGATCATAGTACCAGGCCATGTTGTCCTTTGCCTTAGTCAGCGTGGCCTTTGCCTCTTCCTGTGCCTTCTGCATATGGTCAACAAAGTCATTGACCAACTCATTCTCCAATCAGCATGCGCATAGTTCAAAGCCCATCTGGGGGTGTTGGCCAGTGTAAGGGCAACCTCTGGAGGCTATGGCTTAGTCACACAGCTGGTAGAGGGAAATCCAAAAAGAACAAGTCTAGGGATTGCCTATGCCAGGAGTGACACTTCCAAGGCTCCAGAAGCGTGGGAAGTAACTGTATAGCATGACAAAAGCCACAATAAAATTTATAATCTAAAAAAGGAAAATCTCCGAAAATAATCAAAAACTCGGAAATTGCCATTGCCAGAGGTCATGCACATGTCTCATGTGACTTGCTTAGTAATTTGGAGGCTAGCCTCGAGATGACTAAGCCTCTGGAAGCGTTGGCTACACTTTTTTGAATGATAACTAAAGAACCAGAGCACCTCAAGGGCTGAGAACAGTACTAATAGATAGTGTTGAAAGAATAGAAGCAGTAAAGTAAAAGAGTGACAGCAGAAATAAGTAGAGGAATGTAGTACAAAGTACAATAAATGCCTCAGTCTTTAGGAAAAGAACTGTTTAATTAACCTGTAGTACAAAGTACAATAAATGCTACAGGTAATGAATAAGCTGTAGGTAAACGGATAGAAGTAAGTAACGTACCCTCAGTCTTTAGGAAAAGAACTGAGGGATTTCCTAATCCGTATGACTACTATGTACCCCCAATCCAGTGGTGGCTTGTGGAACTGTATAGCACGATTGTCGACAATTGTACCCAGAAGTAGAGTGAGTAAAGAGAAATGACAAATAGGAAACGAGGTAAGAGACTAGGAAGTAACCGAGGGACGCCACCGCCACGACCCAAGGCAGAGAGTCTATTATAACACTCCCCCAGACTAGAGCATCGGGTCAAGGCCAAGCAGACCAATCATATGGGAGTGAATGTGGCAAAACAGAGGTTTAGTGAAGAGGTCGGCTGGATTATCGGAGGAAGGAATATGTTTGACGTCAATGTCCCCAACCTTCACGTGTTCTCGGATGTAATGATGACAAATATTGATGTGCTTGGCGTGGGCATGGCCTTTTGTATACTGGGCTAGGAATAATGCCGGGGAATTGTCAATGCGGAGTACGACGGGTAGGGTTTGTGGTAGATCGACCTCAATCAACCAGTTGTGCATTCACATGGCCTGCTGGGCCCCTCTAGTCAGAGCCATGTATTCGGCTTCAGTAGTTGATAGGGCAACCGTGGGTTGACGTTTAGAGCTCCATGAGACAGCTCCCCCAGCCATAGTAAATACCTATCTGCTGGTCGAGCGACGGGTGTTGAGGTCATCTCCATAATCAGCATCCATATACCCAACAGGCTTTAG
>QLOM01002368.1:0-18118 GCA_003313785.1 Termitomyces sp. MG148 | reverse complement strand
GGCTTTAGATCCCCCCCCCCATTTGTAGGTGATGCGATAATCCAGCATCCCATTCACATATTGCATCACATGGGAGAGTGCCTTCCAATGAGCAGGTCCAGGATTACTCTGGAATCTCGCTAGGAGACCAACTGCGTAAGATAAGTCAGGTCGCGTGGCTGCCTGTGCCCACATGAGTGATCCAAGAGCTTCTCTATAGGGTTTGTCCTTCATGTATAGTTGGTCTTTGTCGCTCTGAGGGGAGTTGGACTCTGTAAGGACTAGACCAGCAGGTAGAGGTGTGTTTTAGGGGTTTGAGGATTTGAAGCTGAACCATTCCAGCATCTGCTCTAGGTAAGATTGTTGTGAGAGATGAATATCCCCCGTATCTGTGTCTCTGTCGAAGCGGACGCCCAAAATGTACTTGAGTTCCCCCATGTCCTTGGCCTCAAACTTAGAGCCAAGTTCCTTTTTTGCCATTTGAGATCCTTCCTGAGTCGTTGAGGCTCCCAAGACATCGTCGTTGTAGTTGTCTGTAATAGTGTGTTCATTTGCCCTCCGTCGGTATTGGACGCAGCTATTGGCTTGAGAAGCAAGGTATCCTAGTTTGTTGTATGCCTGGTCAAGGTTATACCACCAGTTGTGGCCACCCTGCATGAGGCCGTAGAGGGTTTTTTTGAGATGCAATACCTTTCCCTCCCTCTCAGGAAAACCCGGTGAGGGCCTCATGTAAATGGTGTGTTCAAGCTTACTGTTCAAGTAGGCCGAAACAAAATCGACTTGCTATAGGCACATCCCTCTTGCTGCCGCAATAGCTATAGTCATCCTCATTAACTCCGGGCAAACCACGGATGCGTACGTCTCGTCGAAGTCCTCCCCTTTTACCTGCATATATCCTTTTGCCACCAATTGAGCCTTCCTCTTCACGATCTCCCCTTCCGCATTATACTTGTTGGCGAACACCCACATGCAGTCCACCACTTTCTTCCCTACTGGTACATCCTCAATCCCAACCACATCCCAGACTTTCTTCTCCACCATTACAGCTAACTCCGCATTCATGGCTGGGACCCAGAGGTCCGGTTTCTTCATGGCTTCCCAATAACTTCTTGGTGTGGGGTCTTCATCAGAGCCTCTGGTCAATGCCAGGAACGCAAAAGCAGTGGTGGTCAACGCCTCTGGGACACCATCTTCTTCAGCCCATTCTTCTCCTGCAGCGCGGGCCGCAGACTGCGTTGCAAGAGTTTCCCGGGCTTCCAAGACCGCTCTTGTGGGTTGCACAGTGCAGGTAGATTGTCATGGCGCAGGCGGCGGGTTGTTGCTAACCGTAGGTTTAGCTACGTCTTGTCCAGGATCCTGGCCTAGAAGGGGGTGCAAAGGACCGTCCCCTGGTCGGATTTGAGGGGCGATTTGTTGTCTAACAAGCGGGATCGGGTCAGATGCAGAGTTGGCCTCAACAGGTACTCGGCTTTCTAGATTGTCGTCATCGGAAACGATAGTTGTCCTGTGGCCAGACTCCTCCTCGAAGATGACATCCCGGCTAGTGATGATCTGGCAATGGGCTCTGTCGAATAAACGGTAACCGTGGCTTGAGTACTCCACAAGTACGTATTTCACCAATCTAGGGTCGAGCTTGGATCTGATCAATTCCTCGGGGACCCTGGCATAGCCGATGCAACCAAAAGGACGTAAATGTCCCACGTCCTGCTTCTTACCAGTCCATTTTTCCTTGGGTACCGTCTCGGAGTGTTGTGATGGGGGTAAGAGGTTTTGCGTATAAATAATGGTGGCAGCTGCCTCTCCCCACAAGCTCTTTGGTAGGCCGCTCTCGGCGAGTAAGCATCGAACACCGTTGAAGACCGTCCATATCGCCCTTTCTGCAATCCCATTTTGGGAGTAGGCGTAAGGTACGACTGGCTTGAGGACGATACCCATTTCCTGACAGTACCCATGCCACAGATGATTTACCCACTCTCGACCTCCGTCCACCTGGATCGACTTCAACTTGTTACCAGTCTGTCGTTTGGCTTTAGTGACGTAGGACTTTAAAGCCATGAGGGTGGTCTCACCCGCTTTGTTAGCTAGATACGTGGCCTGAAGCTGAGAAGATCCAGCATCAGTAAACAACATTAGGTAGAGGGCTCCCCCTAATGACATCACTGATGCGGGGCCCCAGAGGTCGATGTAGACCTTTTTGCCTGTGGTTTGGACGTCTTCAGTTGTACTATCGTAAGGGCGTGTGGTGTGCTTTCCGTAAATGCAATCTTCACAGAGGCCAGGCGCACTTGGTTTTCCCTGGATATGCAGACTATTAACCATTTGCTTCGCCTCTAGCTTTCGGATCGACTGTACGCTGGCATGACCAAAATGTCGATGCCAGACGTCAAGTGGGACTGGTTTATCGAGAGATGTGGCAACAAGGACCTTGGCAAGCGGTGCCTTGGTGTCCGGGGTCATGGCTGGGGCTGCCGTTGTGGTAGGAGAGGGATACAAGACAGAGTGAAGATCTAGTAAGTACATTCAATTTTTCTTCTCTCCTATCATGAAAGCCTTTCCCTTTGGATCAACGAAGCTAGCTTGTCCTCCCTTGAAGACAACCGAGAACCCAAGGTCATCAAATTTCCCAATCAACACCAGATTTGCGGACAGGTCAGGAGTGTGGAGGGCGTGCTTAAACACCAATTGCGAAGTTTGACCATTGGTGATAACCGTCTTCTGTACAGTTCCCTCTCCGAGGATTCCAAAACCCCCCCCTGTTTGCAGAAATGCCTCGGCGGGGTGTGGCGTAGGCCTGGTATTCCTCGAACTCAGCACGTCTCACGAAGCAATGGTCAGTCGCTCCCGAGTCAGCGTATGTCATGACTGCCTCCCCTGTCACTGGCATGGCAAACGCCCCAGTAGATACTTCAACCTCCAATAGATAGGACTCCAGAGGTTTTAAGTCCTGGTTGTAAACGGCGGCCGGGGCAAAAGGGGTGTCAACCATTAATGCGTATGTGGTCTGCGGAGTGGCAGTTGCTGTGTTGGCTTGGCGGTAGGGTTTGATGCAGTCATTGGTTGACTGGGCTGTGGCGGTGTGGCGTTCCTTCTATGTCCGAAGTTCAGAGGGAACTGACCCTCCTTTCCTCCCTCTTGCCAGTAGCAGTTCTCCATACTGTGTCCTGTGCATCTGCAATTAGGGTTGGTACACACAAGCTTCTTTTGGGGTTGAGGGGTTTTTGCGAGGAGGGCATTTGAGGTGGGTCCAGATCCAGCTGCCTGCTCTTTTAGGCGTTCCCAATGAACACTCAGTCCAGCTATTAACTCAACGGATGATTTTGTTGCCTGGAGTGAGGCGATGATGTAATCCCAGGATGCTGGGAGCGAGGAGATTACGATAGCTCTGAACTGGTTGTCCTTGATATCCGCTCCTCTCTTGACCGCAGCATTCCATTTTGACCATAAGTTCGTGATGTGCTCTGGGAAATCCATGCCGTCTGAGTACTTTGTAGCACGAAGCGCATTCTCTGCCAAATTAGCTCCCAGGTCTGATGCTGTACCATAGGAATCTTTTAGTGCCGACCACACCTGTGCTGCCGTGTTGGACATTTTTATCCTGAGGCCAATGGGATTTTTCGTATTGTACACAATTAGTGCTAGCGTTCATGCGTTCCGGGCTTGCCATTCCTGGTAGGATGGGGATAGATCCCACCACTCTGTTGCGGATGGGGCAGGTAGTGTCGTTTTGGGTGTAGGCATCTGTATTTTTCCTTCGAGATATCCCTCCGCTCCTCTAAGTTTTGCAGCCAGGATTACTCGGTCTTTGAACATGAAGTAGTTCGTTCCATCAAATAGGAACTCTTCTGGGAAAGTGGGAGGATTGCTGTTTCCCCCTGACGAAGTAGTCGTAGTTGTCATATTCTGTCTGTGTCGTTAATGTCAACAAGCGCTTTTTGGGGCCCATAACCTGTAGTACGAAGTACAATAAATGCCTCAGTCTTTAGGAAAAGAACTCTTTAATTAACCTGTAGTACGAAGTACAATAAATGCTACAGGTAATGAATAAGCTGTAGGTAAACGGATAGAAGTAAGTAACATACCCTCAGTCTTTAGGAAAAGAACTGAGGGATTTCCTAATCCGTATGACTACTATGTACCCCCAATCCAGTGGTGGCTTGTGGAACTGTATAGCACGATCGTCAACAATCGTGCCCAGAAGTAGAGTGAGTAAGGAGAAATGACAAATAGGAAACAAGGTAAGAGACCGGGAAGTAACCGAGGGATGCCACTGCCACGACCCAAGGCGGAGAATCTATTATAACACTTAATAGTATAAACAACAAATCCTTTGAGTCTCTTTAAATGCAGGTTTCATGAGGCCTGTCGGACGCCACAATTATATCACCATCCACCTCATCTCAGATCAGAAAGCTCTTCCAGACTGTTGATAACCTCTCCACACTCACCAAAACCTCTTCCATCGACACTGCCCTCTCCGTCCACAACTCCAAATCTAGCTCCCATCCTCACAATCATGGCCTGAATTTCCCATGTTGCAAAATTTGCTACGCATTAAAACTCACATGCCACGGCCACACGAAGGAATGGTGTGTACGACCCAGGGGAGGAATGGCTGGAAGGACAATTGAAGAATCAAGGACCGCGTGCCTAGCCGCATGAGGAGGAGCAAAGGGAGGAAAATTAAAGCAAGGAGGAGGATCTACCAATATCAAGAATGGCATTGCGGTGAAAGGACTAGATGGACAGGCTTACATTGTTGACGTCGACAATCTCCAGAAGATTCAGCTCAAAACCACCACCAAGCCAACCAAATTCGCGGGTGCTATAACCACCAACAACACTGATTTCTTCAAATATGAGGGCTTCATGGCTATCGACAAAGACAAACCATGAGCAACGATTAACTGGGACACACACTCCATCCCTACCTTACATAACTGCGAAACCATTCTGGCAACTACAGCCGTCATCCCAACAGACCCCATGAGCAACATGAGACTTATCTCACTTGCAGAGAAACCTTTTTACATGGATTCTGGAGCAACTGTCCATATATCCCCATGCACAACTGACTTCATCACATTACGACCAATTCCTCCTTGTGATGTTAAAGGTGTCGGAGGTACCTCAATTCAGGCAATCGGCATAGGACAAATACAACTACAAGTCCAAAACCAAATGGAAATATACCTTGAAAACGCCTTATACATCCCCACCTCTGCCATTTGACTCATCTCTATCTCGGCATTGACTGCCGGCATGAAAGCCCTCATCACATTCAGCCAAACGGGAGTCACTATTCTAGATGAAGACTCAAGAACTCTGCTAGCTGCCGGACTGCTGATCCTGGAACAACGCCTCTATACAATTGAACTACAAGATGCCTTATCCAAACATGCCTTAACCGCTGCATAACAACCTGTCAAAATTGATACTTGGCACTGGCGTCTCGGCCATGCCAATTACCAAGTTGTTGCCACAATGGCACGAAACGGCCTTCTACCAGGTATGCCATCTGCCCCCCTCCCTGCACAACCCAAATGTGATGTTTGCATCCTTGGCAAACAGACAAAAACATTGGTTCCAAAAGTGTGGGAGGAGGGGTGAAGGGTGAATAAAAGGCTACAAATAGTTTGGATAGACTTGGCTGGTCCTATGAATGTGCAGTCATATAGAGGCAACAAATATATTATGGATCTGGTTGACAATTACATGAACATGCCTTGGTCAATCCCACTCAAATCCAAAGTGGACGCATTTGCAGCTCTACGAGCATGGGAAAAGACAAGTGTCACGACCCACCCCCGGGCCTGAGCCCCAGGCCCGGGACCACACCACACACCCCGGCAAACACCCCTCGCACAACCTCGACTCGGGACAAACTCCACGAACACCCAACACGGTCATCATGTCATACCCCGGTCGACTCTGACATTCCCCCTGGACACCCCACGGACACTACCAACGACCCCCGGAGATCCCCGGCGTGACAGCACGGCGATCCACACAACATCCAATGCATCACGCATCATTTGACGCATCATGCATGATCGCTTCATGCCACGCATCATGCCGCACATCATGCATCGCCCTGCGCATCAACCCACGCATCATGCTTCGTTCCGCATCAACTCCTGCATCATGCCTCATCGCGTCCTCTCGTCGCGGCACGTCCTCCTTTGCGTGGTGCCACTGCAACTCCCAAAGCAACGGCGCCACTCCCATCCGACACCCGCGGTTTTCCTTTGTCCTCCTAGGTGCTCCGGGACACCACCAGAGCCCCGGAGCAGCCCCCAGACCCAGAACCGGGACCCCAGACCTGCCTCATCGTGTAGTCAGTATATAAGCCCCCCCGTAGCACTAAGTATGGTAGTCTTGATATTGCCCATACTCTCCAGTTTTCCTCTCGTATCGCTCCGGCCTCGTAACTTCGCCTTGTACTCGTCTCCACTCTATAGTCTCGTACTCGCCTCTGTTCCTATAGTCCGTATTTGTTTCTACTCTCTCGTCTCGTATCTGTCCCTGTCTCTATTTACTCTCTTAATTCCATCTTCTTCACTCATCCGTCTCTTTCCTTTGCCCTTGTCTCTGCCTCGAGTTTCTTCTTCCCTTCCCTTCTCGTATTCCGATCTCTTATCTTATCCGGCCCGCATTCTCCACTCCCCTGAGTTCGGTTCTGCACCTGTCCAACTCTAAACTGCCTATTCGCCTATCAGTCCCTTGATTTCCCCGGATAGTCCGCCGCCGGCACGCCACCCGTCACGCCGTCTAACCCGAACTTTCTCCAGTAGAACCTTCTCGTCCGGCGCTTGCCCCTTGCTCGCGCCAACCCTGGGACACTTCGTCTGATCTCCCCATGCTCCCGGCGCATGTCACCTCATCCCGGCGCCTTCCTCCAGCCCTCTCTAAGTCCTGGTGTGTCCGTAGCTGTCCGAGTACGCTTGGTAAGGCCTCGCCCAGAATTGCTGAGCCCCTGGGTCAGCGGAACCTGACAACAAGAGAACTTGAAACTGGAGAGAAAGTCAGCATATACCGCACCAGACACGATGGCAAATTGAAAAACCACCAAGTCGAAAGCTGGCTCGCTGAAAAGGGGACAAGACATGAATACAGTGCACCTTACACCTCACAACATATGGGGCGTGTTGAAAGAATGCATCAAACACTTCAAGGAAAAGCATGAACAATGAAACTAGCCACCAAGTGTCCTGACGCATTGTGGAACAAATTCTACCTGACAGCAGCACACCTTCATGTAAAAACGATAACAAAATCACTGAACAACAAAACTCTGTTTGAACTATGGTACAATCGTGCTCCCGACTACTTGTACATGCACAAAATTGGCTGCAGAGCCTTTGTGCTCATATTGCATCAACATAACCCCAAATTCAACGCATGAGCAGTAGAATGCATTCTTATAGGATACGCGCAAAACTCAAAGGGGTACAGATGTTACAACCCACGCACTAGGAAAGTCTACAAATTCTTTCATGTATGCTTTATGGAATGCCATGATGGCCCTCAGATGCCGATGGGAGGCACCAACAATTGTGAACAAGCATCTGCACTCACAGTTCCAAGATCAGACACACACAAATCAATCAAACCAATGTCGATCGACGACATCCACAAAACGTCATCCACTCAATCATTTTCCATAGACAATAACGACAACGAGTTAGTATACACACCTACAATACCAGCTGAAGGCCAACCTGACATGCCAAGAACACAATGATGACATGACAATAGTACCATGCTGCTCTAATCAAATCTGGATCCCTACAGCAAAAGCATCCTCTGACCAACCACCAGTCACATGCACCAAACAAGCTGTACAAGATTCACATGAAGCTGGCAACAGATTGTGCACATCTTGAGCAGAGGCACGCAACAACCGACAAGGAACAGTGCCTGATGCTGTAGCTCCACCGCAACAGGTACTCTGTAACGACCAACAAGCTGATCCTGGACAACCTCCACCAGGTACACCAACAACAGGAGGAAACATCCCGAACGACGACATCCCCCAGGACCTCGCCAACCTGGCATCTGCAGACAGCATTGAACATTTGCTAGCAGTCGCCAAATCACTCGGAGACCCCCATGCCATAGATCTTGGCAACAAGCCACGCACATGGGACAAAGCAAGGCATTCCATCCATGCCAAACAATGGGAAGAAGGCTACAAAGAAAAACTGAAATCGCTTAAGGACATGGGTGTCTATAAACTGGTTCCACGAAATCAAGTTCCACCAGGACACAAGGTATGAAAAGGCAGGCCTGTGTTCAAGATCAAGAGAGATGAAAATGGAAAGGCAGTGCGCTTTAAAGTACGGCTTGTATTCAAAGGGTTCAAACAAGTATATGGACGTGACTACACCAGGACTACCTCGCCCACAGCGCATATGGAGTCGTGGCGAGTCCTGCTACACCTAGCAGCAACTCAAGGCTGGGACACAGCACAAATTGATGTTAAAACCGCTTTCTTATATGGATTGCTCCTCGACAACAAAATACAATACATGGAACAACCTGAAGGCTTTGAGGAACATGGCAAGGAAGGCTGGGTATGGTGCCTGCTCAGGGGACTCTATGGTATGAAGCAGGCTGGACAAATTTGGAATCAAACTCTCAATGACAACATGCTATCCTGGGGCTTCACACGACTTGCCTGTGAATCATGTGTCTACTACAGAAAGGAGTGACACCGGCACTGTCATTGCAGCGGTACATGTTGATGATTTTCTATTGATCGCGAGCAATAAGGCGGAAAACGAGCACTTTAAGGATCAACTTTGCTCAGCTTGGACAATATCTGACCTAGGTCTCCCCAGATTTGTTGTAGGAATCGCTGTTGAATGGGACAGACAAACACATACTGTTAAGCTGTCACAGTCCATGCTAATTCAGAAGATTATAAGCCAGTTCGGTCAATCTGACGCGGCACCTCTCTCTCTTCCCATGGAACCCGGCCTCAAGCTCAGACGCATTGACAGGTCTTCACTTTCCCCCGACGAGATCAGCACACTCCAGAAAATTCCCTACCAGATCTCTCATTGGGTGCCTACTATATGTTGCCATCTCCACCCACCCTGACATATCCTACACCGTTCAGCAACTCACACAGTTTGTCGACAACTACACATCCATTCACTGGCAAGCAGCGATGAGACTTGTCCGGTACCTCAAAGGCACCCAACATATGAAACTTGTCCTAGGAGGGGCAAAGGAGGTGATCAATCTCACCGGCTTCACTGACTCCGACTGGGCTAATTGCCTCGACACACAAAGAAGCATTGGCAGCTACGCTTGGAGTCTAGGTTCAGGGGTAATCTCATGGGCGGCATGCAAGCAGAAGTCAGTTGCCGCATCCTCATGCGAGGCGGAATATATGGCCACTTTTGAAAGTGCACAGGAGTGCATATGGCTGCACGCTCTGCTCAAGGGCATCGGACATGATGTCACTGACAAACCAACACCGATCCTATGTGACAATAACGCCGCAATCAACCTATCCAAGGATCCCACTCTCCACGCCCGTGTCAAGCACGTCGACATCAAATATCACTTTCTACGCAAACATGTACAGGCGGACAAAATCTGCATCCGCTATGTGAACACAAAACTCAACGTCGCGGACATCTTCACCATTACCGAGCACTCACTGCTCCTCTCTTCTTACGACTACGCGCTCTCCTTGGCCTCCAGGCATCATAGATTGCCACGACTCTCACGCAAGGAGAACTCTTATTCGGACTTGGAGTCCATGGTGAGGAGGAGTGTTAGCTGTCAAACAAACACCATCGACCCCTACGTCCGTCTATCGTCACCAATCCCCCTCGACCCTTCACCAATATCACACTGGCCACTTATGTGGCCCTTACAATTGTTCCATTGTCATCGAAATACATATATATACAGACATTATGCCACGAATACCCTCAGTCAATCGAGTATTGAGCTGAGGGTAAGCAAACATTGCTACAGTATTAACTCGACAAGTGCTTACGCTACCTTACAGACTATAAACTTACTTATATTCTGTCAGGTAGCTATCTTAGTCAATCAAGTATTGAGCTGAAGACTATAAACTTACTTATATTCTGTCAGGTTCTGTCAGTGTCTTGAGTATACAGTTCTAACATAGTAGCAGTAGATTGTATTAGAATCAATATAATATTATCACGGTCTGGAGTTCGTAAGTCAAAGGTATATAATTAGCATATTACTAGACAAGTAAACGCACCTGGAGTTCGTAAGTCAAAGGTGACCTGAACTCCAGTGCATGGACAAGACTATAGACCCCTATTTTAGTAATGTGAAACATACATTAATAATACATGTTTTAGCCTGACTCAAGATGACTTGAACATACGTACTAGTGACGTACTGATGACGAGGATGTGAGATCTAGATGTCGCATCTTTCGACAGCAGTATTAGGGGGGAGAGGGTGAATTTTGAAGAATAGTACGAGATAGCAGAAAAATAAGTAAAAATATGGAAGGATAAAACAAAGCACGGGTGAGACAGCTGAGCGTGGCCCACTTGACAACCAATGGCGAGCTTAGGAAAGGATTCTAAACTTGTCAAAGTGACGGAACACCTTGGTGAGCAAACTCAGGGTGAGCTATCTAATGATGAAGAGAAAGCACTTGGATTACTCCGCAACTTAGTGGAGAGAGAAGTGCGTCATAGATGCAATGAAGAGTCAGAGTGATACCGCACAAACAATAGTCAGGGACATCGTTTGGCCAACCACTGCTTTGTTCGGACATCTACTTATACATGGACACATTGCACACGCATCCCCAGTCTCGTTTATACGTCTCTGGGGGTGCATCATACCTACGAATACTCATATATACTCATACTAACAATCACGCGTACCTAGATCAATAGGGGTTTTCAAGGCTGGTGCAACGGCCGTTTCGAAACGGTCGTTGCAAAACCGAAAGTTGTATTGTCGTTGCAAAAAGAACTGAAACGACGAGAACCCTTGTGGTCCGAAACTGAGTTTGGAAAACCTCTGAGATGTGTTGACACGGCTCTGCCCGAAACGACCCACAGTACGCGCCCATAATGGCCGATCCACATCTGAACTAGCTGAGGTAATTGCCGCCAAATTTCATGCAGGTAACAATGTTCTTTTACAAAATAATTGTGAAAATACAATAAAAATAATCCAATTGATTATAAAATTTTATTCGAATGTTTTTGTCAAAAACATAGAAAAAATATTGTAACCAAATCAATGAGCTGTTACTGTTACTTCTGGATACAAGATTGATAAGGTGTCATAGAGAGAGCTCTTTTTTGACCAGTCTTCAAGCACATGATTGTGCCAATTTTAGTGTGGCTGTGGATAACAGAAGTTCAGTTACAATATTTTTTCATGGTTTTGACAAAAACATTCAAATAAAAATTTGACATAAATTTACTGTAGTTTTACATTGTTTTGCAAAAGAACATTGTTCCCTGCATCCAGTGATTGAGAAGGCAAAAAACGCCAAAAACAAGGCCAAGAAGAAACAAAAGACTGGGCCCGGCACATCCGAGGCATGCGGAACGATTTGAATTTTAAACTCAGATGTTTAGTCATCTCGATAATGAAGCGGGTCGGTCAAAGTAGAAACGGTTGAACATCTAAGGACACATTCGAAATCAACCGTTTCGAAACGGTCGTTGCACCAGTTTCAACAGTGAAAAGGGGTGAAAGAGCAGAAATGACCTACTTGTGGGAGAGTAGCCTGATCACTGAGCCGTTGTTTACCTATAGTCCGGTGACGTCAGAAGTAAAGCCACTGAACAACACCTACACATAGTCACTTCTCGAGTCACGTGGGTAATTTTTTCTGGTTTCTTAGACCTTTAAACGCCAGGATAATGCAATAAAGTGTATATTACAGCTATGCATACTACAATTGCTCATTCTTCGCGAGCTCCCGCAGTAAAACGTCCAAAAACTGAGCATACGCGTGTCTTCTCAAGGGTGGAAGACATCAGTTCAATATTGCGCTCTCAAAATCATGAAAATATCACACCTGGTAGGCATGATTTTTCTTCTAGCTAGCTTCTAACTTGTTCACAGCTCTGCACAAGATCTAACGGCTCTGCGTAACCAACTGTCGATTCGGCCTGGAGAAGATGCGATTCCGCCGCAGGATGCTAGATTACTCCTCGTTCAAAGTTGGTTGGACAAGGCTCCCGGGGCACATGATATATTCAGCTTATGGGACAGTACAACACAAGTAAGAACTCTTGTTTCAGTCTAGGATTCCAATTAATTCAAGTTCCAGCGGCAAAACTCAGTTCTCGCACTCTTAGTATCTCTCTTGTCATCTCTCCTGACGCTTATCTCGTCTCACTACACCTATCACACCCTTGGACAACCCATCATCAAAACTCTACTTACGCCGACTTACACACGACGTTTGAACTCGTATCTCGGCGGCTCTCATGCAGAACTGATCTTGGTTACATTAAAACTCTTCAATGCAATGTCGTCCTTCGCGGGTGGCCGTGAAAAGAAGTCCGTATTGGAGGCTTTTGGTTGGGAGCTCAAGGTAGTAGAATTTGAAGCCTTATCTTCATGCATTTGTTGATGCGTGCCGTCTAGTCTCTACCTAAACTTTTGAACATGCGTCGCAAGTCGGCGTCCGATACCTCAGACACCCTCGCAAAGCCTGGTGAGCAGTCTAGTTTATACTTATTCTCGTTCTCATTCACAATTAGACATCAGAACACTGTACCTATTATTCATCCTCTCATTCGTGGGCTACGACAGCCCAGCCCAGGTCAAGGCAACGTTCATTGAACAACACCGGGAACCGTTTCTCTCAATATTTAAAGGGCTCATTCAAGACTCTTACGCTGTCGCTCGAAGAGTCCTCGAAATATGTTGGGCGGGACTGTGGTCTGATCCAAAAGTTAAAAGGACATTGAAGATCAATCTATTCAACGAAATCACCATTTCACACGTAGGTTCTCTGCTGGCAACATTGAACATCATTTATATTGATTATAGCTTTTAAAACTCTACGATCGCAATGTCGCCGAGGATGACGATTCGGACCACGTGCCTGCTGACCTCGTCCACCACTTTTTACTCGCCCTCTGTACTCACCCTGGGACAGGGATATGTTTCAAGGACCGGGGATGGTATCCGCGTGAGTCGGATGGTGAAGACGAGCCAGGGCGAGGGAAAATACACAACAGGATTCTGGCAAATGTCTTGAAGACCCTCAAGGTCAACGAGGACCTCCGCCAACAAGAGCTCGCCCTAAAAATCTTGTCTGCGTGCCCAGAACTCGTAGCTGGGTACGTTGTTTGCTTTTTCTATGGACCATTCAATGATGTTTGTTTAGGTACTGGTCAGGGGCAGCCCTCACCCTCGAACCACGCCTTTCCTCCAAATGGATTGCAAATATATCATTCTTTGGCTCTGTCCTCTCACAGCCGGTACCCACATGGTCCTTCCACCTCCCCGGTACAGCTCTTTACCAACCCACGCCTCCACCACTCTCTATTATCACTGAGAACATCTTACCGTCCGTCAACACGAAGGTACATTTCACCCGAGGCCTTCAATCGGCTAGTGGACTCGTACAACATTGTACAGCCCTTGCACTAGCAAAGTGTTTGGCGAAGTACAAGGAGGTGATTAAGGCATTTATGGAGGTCGAGGCGGTACTCGAGGAGAATGAAACTGAGGGGCAGTGGTGTAGAAGGAGGAGGGATATTGAGAGGGAAGTGAGACGGAGAGTGCCTGATTTTCAGGTGATTGTTGCGTTTTCGCAACAGAAGTTCGAGGAGGCGCCCGTGACTGCGAAGACGACGAATGGTGGCGCTGTGCCCGAGCCTACGCCAAACCCGACGCGGACGGCACTCCTGTCGGAGAGTGCGCATAGGCTTCTGTGGATGTATCAAAGATGTCTTCCAATGGTTGTTGCGGAAGCCCGATTTGATGTTGGAAAGCTCCTGCAAGGTTTTGTTGGGGAGAAGATGACGATGGCGGAAGAGGGAAGAGATGAGATGACGGCTGCCGCCAGATTCCATGTAGCAAGGCAGTTGCATGTTCTAAGGTTGTTGAAGGATAGCGATCAGTTCGGATGGTCTGGGAAGATAGGTCTGGTCTTTTTGTATGATGCCTTGATCTCTTCGCTGACGACTTGCCGTTGATGTAGGTTCAACTTCGCAGAGCTATCTCGCTGTACTCCTCAGGGCACTTATCACTACCGATATCTATGTGATACGTAAGGCACTATTCGACCTTCTTGAGCACGTTCTTGGTGGGAGTATATTGTTCCAGGACGACCCCACTGAACCCCACCTCTGGCTGCTTTCTCTCCCTACTTCACACAGAGGACATGGAACAGAGTCTCCTGACGGTGCAGCCTTAACAGACGAAGGCGAGGGTGTAGTCACATTTTTAGATGACTGCGTCCAGCGGTGCCTGAAGACGCCATACCGTTACGTTGAAGTTTTGGATGCGCTTGCGGGTTCCACCGCTCCTCGGAACCAGCCTACGAACGGCACAGACGAACAACTGCCTTGTCCCCTGCTCATGACCGTACTCGAGCAGTTGGAGATCAAGGTCGCCAAGAAGACGCTCTCGCCCTCCGATGTCCTCGCTATTGCCTCGTTCGTCCGGAAACTTGTGTTCCGTTTATCGAGCAAGCAGCAGGACCTTGGGTTCCTTCTTGCCGTTGTGGATAGGTTTGATGTGATGTTACAGGTCGAGAAGCTTTTCCTCGATTATCCTGTCATTACATCTGCGATCCGCAGAGAAGTCGATCATCTGAGAGTGGCTTTTTCATCCCATGAGGCGTCTTTTCAGGAAGTCTCGGAAGAGGCGAAGGCATTCCTATCGGTTATCGAAGAGATGCCCATTGGTAAGTGTTTTTCATCTTGGAATCGGCTCGCAAAGCTCATCTCTCGTCTTTTGATGCAGCGACCGCGAAGGCCGCACGTAAGGCTTCTGCGTATGAACTGGTGGATTGGCTTCGACTTGTGGAAGGTCAATTTGGATCACCTGAGATTGCGCGTGTCGTGGCCGTTTTGACAAAGCTTCATCCCCCTGCTCTTTCTATGGTCCCGGAATATATCTTTCCAAGAGCAGGGTCTCTTTGGAAAGGTCTTGACGTGGTTTCTCTTTATCCGGAAGTACGCACATAGTGAGTTTCTCATTTTTTTTCATCGAGAACCTTTGATTTCTAATTAGGTATTGCAGTCTCCCATTCGAATTTTTGTTCCTCCATGCAGATGTGTCCCAAATTTCTGACGGAGCGTGCTGTCGCGTTCTTTCAGAGGCAGCTCTCGGACATGAACCTAACTTTGAAGATGTGAAAAGGGCAGTGTGTCTTGTCGGTCACAAGCTAGCGGATCGTGTTGCTGAGCAGACGAAGGGTCTGTTCTTCTTGTTGGCATCGATTCTCAAGAGGGCGTCAATTACACTACCGTCAAGTAATTTTATGGCGCTCAAAGAGGCAGTGTTCAATCGCTCTAACGTCGTCAAGTCCTATCTCATATCTACTTCGCTATCGGACGCTGAGCGGGAAGGTATGTCTCGGCTGACTTTTGCGATGAGATATTCAGATCTAAGGATCATTAAGGGCTTCATCATCTCATGAGAGGGGTTCTCGATCCGAAAGATACTCGAGATAGGGAGTTGTTGGCTACTAGTAGTCTCCACTGGCTTGGAGTTCTGATGTCTAGCACGACCAACGATCTCACGCAGGTACGTATTAATTTCATAAAGCAATAGGCCACATTGACAAACGTTACGCAGCTCTCACTCGCCTCTCCTTGGATCAACTACATGCAACACCAAGGACTATTTAGTCTTCTGGACACCCTTTCCTCGAACTCGCTTTCGGCTGAATCAGTCATAGCCCTCTTGGAACCTATCCTCAGTGCTATCAAGATGATGACGATGTCAGAGTCGGACCATGGACAGGCTCTGATTCAAAGGTTGCCTCAATTTCTGGCCCTTTATTCGAAGACCGCATCTAGTACATTGGAGGAGCTGATAGCCATTGCCATTCAATCGTCGCTTCCTGCATATTATGACGGTTGTCGATCCAGAGAGGCAATCGAGGAGATAAACTTTATCGACGTAGTGAGGGTGGCAGAGTCACGGTGGTCCCGGCATCTCGATGTTTGGCCCGCAGATCTCCCAGTCCAACCCTTCCTAAGTCAGGATCTATGGACCACATCAACTGTGACGATCATATCTGGTCTTCTTTATTCCGGGAATCTGCCTTTGGACAACTTTGTTTCCTGGCTCTCAACTGATCACTGCACTGCGCGTGCCCCGGAACATTTTATCCTTGTCATGCACGCCTTCCTTGATATCACTTCGTCTCAAGGGGAGAAACTTCCCGAAAATGATTGTTGGATCAACCAGTTTTCCCGCATCCTCGATGTAGTACTCGGTAATGAAGCACCTCAGTCTGTCCGCTCAAGAGCGAGTGCTTGCCTATCACTCATGGCGTGTTCTATACCTTCTAAGATGGGAGAATTTCTTGCGACCCTTGTCCGCACTGTTGAAAGTCTGCCTGTATCCAAAGTATACTCCGAGCTACTTCTGGTCGGACAATTCTTATATGCATGTCTCCCCAAACTAGCTGGAGAACTTATCACGGTTCTCGTGAATCATGGTATACAATGGGCTATCAGATACTTTGCAGAAGAGGATGATCCATACATGAACGCGACCTTGATCGATCTGAGTATGTTATATATTCCATGAACACTGGTATCTTGGCCTTACCTTTCTATTTAGCCTCGCTTGTACATATCTCGTCGGGGATCAAGCCTCATCTCGTGGAAACCATCCTGGGAGTAGCCGTTCAAAGCAAACTGTTTCACTCGGTGGCTCTAGAGTTCGTCACTGCATTGTTGTCCCATGTACAACTCAAGGTAAATTCTCAGTATCCCGTTCATATACTTTTGGTAACCTTTACTTCAGCCTGTCGTCGTTAACCGGCATCTCCAAGGTGTCCTGCAGCATACTAACTTCTTCAGATATAGTGGAAACGTGACGCCTGATACTGCCTCGATACGAGATGCCGTCGTGCAGCTGTTGTACACCCTATTCAACCTTCATCCAACCAACACATGTCAGGTGACACATATCGAACCTTTGGTCAAAATTTATCGTGGAACGTTATCGAAGGCCGACGGCCTGATTCTGTCAATTTTCCGCCTTTTTGAGAATGAGCGCAAGGTTTCCATCTCATCCCTTCTCTGCAAATGGTCGTCGACGCCAAATCTTCTTTCTTCAACATCACTGGAGGCGATCCAGAGTTTAGATGCCATTTTGGTACTTCGGACGTGCCTTACTTTTCCCTCATGGAGGACCCTTGACGAATTGACAACGGAGCGAGCTTCTCCCTATGAAGCGCAACTGTACGACCCCGTCTTCTTAATGCTACTTTTTGTTCAGATGCTTGCGGAAAATCCTCCGGAGTCTGCTTTTGCGTGGGTTGCGATTTTCAGAACAAACATTGCGAGTTTGTTCATTCGGGCTTTGTCGTCAAAGCATGGAATGGTACGAGACATGGCTCTCTGCCAACTGGGAGGATTGTGGCAACACCTCGAGGTTCGTGGTAAAGGGTATCCTTCAATTGGCTTGACTTAATCTTAATTCTCAAAAAGAACGCTGATGTGCAAGAACGTCCCCATGTCCTACATATCCTGACATTATTGAAGGATGTGCTACCTGCTCCTTCCAATGAACCTCCGCGAAGGTTCCCGTCACATACGACGCTTCTCCTTGCGCACTCACTCCGGGGAATATTCTATCCTTCTAATTTTATATATCCAATCACTGCCCGATTTCTCTTACAACGCCCGAAACTCGATACAAGTGATGTACCGTTGCTCTACAATATGCTCTACAGTAGCTCCGATGAGTGGAAGAAGGAGCGCGGGTGGATGATCCGCTTTCTATCGGATGGCATGATGAGCAACGATGACTGGAAGGTCCTTAAAGGCAGGCATACCTGGGACTTGCTGGCTAGTCTGTTCCAAAGTTCACAAGACGACCGCGCTCTGCGTGCTGGCATACTCGACGTGTGTGATTGTTTTTTAATCTAGAGGAACAAATATTCATGGGTTCCACAGGTTCT
>QLOM01002365.1:0-13202 GCA_003313785.1 Termitomyces sp. MG148 | reverse complement strand
ACACTAAAAAGACTAGGCTTCTGGGACCCTGCCCAGGACTCTCTCAAAATACTAGTGACCGCCTGACGCTACTTATTTGTGAGGCGCTAAGTTTACCATCTATCAGGACAGTGCTTAGCGACTTTTGAGTGTCATCACCGGAGACAAGGCAAAGGATACTGGGAATACTTAGGCAATATCAAGACTACTGTATGAGGTGCTATGGTGGTGCTTATATACCATGGTATGCTAAGGTCCGGGGGTCCCAGTACCGGGTCCAAGGATGGATTCCAGGGTTTCAGTAGCAGCCCGGGAGACATAAGAGTAGACAAAGGAGGCCTGCAGGTGTCGGTTCAGGGTGCAGCAGTTGCGTCGTCGCCTTGGGAGTCATGGTGTTAGTGCTGTGCAACTGGTGAGAGCACGTGCAAAGCATGGTGCAGTGAATGATGCACAGGATACCAGGCTGATCCAGAGTGATGAATGATGCGGTGAATGATGGGCATGATGGGAGGAATGATGTGAATGAGGTTGCTTGTTGTGCTGGCAATGTCCGGGAAGCCATTGGGGAAGGTTGGTGATGTCCTGGGGGGCCCAGGGTTGTTGGTGATATCCGGGGAAGTGCTGGGGATTGCCGCAGTGTGATGTGATGGCCATGTTGTCAGTCCAGCTGGTCTTATTCTGGGGTTGGGTGGTCACGGGAGTGGTTGCTGGGAAATGTGTTGAGGGGCCTGGGACCGGGGCTCAGGCCCGGGGGTAAGTCAGGCAGGTTGTGACAGACTGGTTCCAAAAGCTTTTCTCCTGACCTTCAGCACTTCCTGTTCAAGCTTTTCTGCTTTTTCCAGTTTTCCATAATCACTTAATGTTGCAGCAAAGTTAGACATGGCTTGAATAGTATCTGGATGACTAGTTCCCAATGCTTCTCTCCTTCAACACTTCTTGGTCAAGCTTTTCTGCTTCCTCCAGCTTTTTATCTTGCCAGAATATTGCAGCAAGATTAGACATGGCTTGAATGGTATCTGAATGACTGGCTCCAAAGATTTCTCTTCTGATCTTCAGCACTTCTTGATCAAGCATCTCTGCTTTGTCTAGTTTTCCATGTTCACTCAAAGTTGCAGCAAGGTTAGACATGGCCTGAATAGTATCTGGATGGTGGGTTCCAAAGATCTCTCTCCTATCTTCAGCACTTCTTGTTCAAGTTTTTCTGCTTCCTCTAGCTTTCTACTATTCCTGAGAGTTGCAGCTAGATTAGATATGGCTTGAATAGTATCCAAATGAAAACTCCCCAGCTCTTCTTTGCACTCCCTGAAAATCTGCTGCTGAAGCTGTTCACTGTCACTCCAGAAGTATGCAGCAAAGAAAATTCTCTCCAACCTCTTTGCTAATTGGTAATTATCACATTTATAGCCTAGAGACTTCATCAATGCTTGTAGATGCAGCACCCATTGTGCTGCATCATTATATTCCAACTTTTCACCTACACAATAAAATAGCTGTTGTGCACATTGTTGAGCTTTTTCTTGCTCTTTGCTTGATAATAATTGAAAAGCCCAGCCATGAACAAGTGAATGGATAGTCAACAGTGTAACACCCTTTCCTTGTATTTCAACCAATGAATAAGATCTGAGCATTTGAAGTACTTCTTCAAGTAACTCATCACTCCATTCTTTATTAGGTGTAGCAAACTTTTCAAGAAAGTCCTGTAGTTCTTGTATATCTACTTTGCAAGTAGAAGAAAGGTTTTTCTATGCTCTTTCAAGGATAAACACAGATATTTTGGAGTGGTGTAGCACTACATAACATAAAAACTGCCTTTGCTTTTTCATCTAGCTTTTGATAACTTATGTTCCAAGTAGCAAAAACAGATAGTTCATACTTGTCTACTTTTTGCTTTCTTGTTCCCAGATATCTTTTGATGACTTGTTTGCACTTTTTAAGGTACTGCTTCACTTCAATATGTTGATTGTGAAGAAGATAACTCCCTGCTTGAACAATAGCTAATGCTAAGAAGCCTAGTTCTTGAACTAGTTCCTTGGCAGTTTCTTGCTCATCCATTCCCCTATGACTAGCTTTAACAAAAACTGCTAGAGAATCTTCAAGGGCCATTTCTTCAATTTTTTTGATAATTTTCAGTGGCATACATTTTGGACCCTTCATTTCTGCTGGTTATAATTATATTTCCATGACTGCAGGATGGAAAGTAATCATATGAATTTATATTAAGATCATCAACCATTCTTCCTTTTGATAACAAAGCCAATTGAGAGCAGCAGCAGGTGTGGTCTCAGTCAATTTAGCACTCTGAGCAAGTAAAGTCAGAAACTGTTCAATCAATGCTTTAGAGCTGGCATTGATCATATACATGGAAGAAAATCTAGTTAATCAAATTAAGCAATAACTTGGTAGAAATGCAGCTGGTTCATACCTGCTTCCATATTTATGACAAAATTCAAGTGTAACTTGTGTTTTTCCAGCTCCACCCAAGCCATACAGTACATAGCATAGCTGTATTTGCATCTTTAATGAAGATTGCTGAGGGTTAAAACATTTTTCAAGGTTTGACAAAATGTCTTCTCTACCTATAAATAGTAGAGATGGCACAGGAACAAGGAGAAGAAGTGTTTGTGCAGATTCAGAAGGTGTTCTTTTATTGGAAAGATTAGTAGAAACAATTCCATCTCCTAGTAGAAAAATGTCACTAAATAATACAATCAATCATTCTGAGTAACTTACAAAGAGCTTCAAGAGTAGTCTTTTGAAAACAACTTTGTAGAGTGTTTGTAAGTTTATTTAATTCCTGTGTAATAGTGGCCAGCCTGCTCTTGGGTGCAAAGAACACATGCATCTGCATCTGCATCTACCATGGCATTGTTGCCATGTGTGAGCTTGAATGCCAACAAGGATGGGGGCATTGATGATGCTCAAAAGTCACTAGGCACTGTCCTGGTGGATGGTAAACCTGGCACCTCAAGAATAAGTAGCATCAGGTGGTTGCTAGTAGTGAGAGGGTCCTGAGCAGGGTCCCAGAAGCCTAGTCTTTTTAGTAGTGTTTGAACTTAGAAAATAAAGGTGTTGATTAGCGATCTAAGCCAAAAGCCTGCAAGGCGCTAGGGTGCTAGAAGTTGGTAAGGACTCTAGCAACATAGACATTTGGCAAGAGTGTGCCCATATGGCACCATAAAGATGAAAGTTGGTAAGCACAGTTGCCAAAGTGAAGTCAGCAAGATGTTATTACTTAGCAACTCTGAGGATTTAGAATGCGCTGAAATGTGATCTAAACTGTGGGGCATATGATTCAATGCTGGCTAAGACAAAATATCTACAGTATTTATAGGCGCTAAATTGTTGTGTTAATTAAACTAAAAGTTGCTAATTGATCAATCAAGAAAAATAATGACAAGTACAATAGAACATGAAAGTCACTAGGCAACGGCGTCTATCAAGTTGGCAAGCGCTAACTCAACAACCTGGCAGTGAAAATAGTCAAATGTGCAGGGACTGTTGCTAAGGTCTGAAACCATCAAGGGGCCTGTCTTGAGTAAGTTGCTAAGCATTGGATAAGCAATAAGTGTTGCTAAGCTGATCTGACATTGGATCTTTGAGAAGCAATGAGTTTTGATAGGCATTGCTAAAGGTCCTAGAGTTAGCTATCTCTGATCAGGGGTCTGAATGGGGACTGGGCTGAAGTCAGGTGAGTGTCAGGTGATCGCCAAGTCAGGTGGTCGCCAAGGTCCTGTGGTTGCTAAGTCTTGTGATTGCTAAGTGATTGGTAGATTGTCATATGACTGCTAAGTCAGATGGTTGCTAAGTCCCATGATCCCGTGCATTGTGTTCTGTAGCCTGAGTTTAATTCCTGCTTGCTGCACAATATAAGTTGCTAAAAATAGTGCTAGTGCACTGAGCTCAGCCAGAGGCTTATCAGCGTACACTTGCTTTCTGCTTCTTCTTCTGCATCTGCATTCATGTTGGTGTATACCTCTTCTCCTCTTCACTCACACCCAAATTCACTCCAGATGCACCACTGACATGCTGCACATGCACAGGCATGCTGACCACAGGGTTGATCAGCAGGTTTGCAGGCAGCCTGGTTGTTGCATCTGGGCAAGTGGCAGATCTTTTTGATCAGATCAGGTTATACAACCTGATGAGTGAGAATTTTCTTGTTTTCTCACCAACAACTTCAACATCTACCACAAAAATGTTGTACCCATCTCAAGGTACAACTAATCAGCTGCAGCCTCAGAACTTGCAGAGTTCTGGAAGAGGGGGAACCAGCCCCCACAACAGCAACAACAACCGCCATCAATGACAATGCTAAGAGTGGTGTTGTACTCCATGATGTCTCAGTTTGGGCAGAACTCAGCTCAATTTGGACAGATGCCCCAGTTTTTCCCTCAATTTGTTCCAATGCCCTACTTTCTAAGACCAGCCGGTCCTGGACAACAAATAGGCCAACTGCAGGTGATGTGGGGTATACCAATGCAGTTTCTGCAAGCACAGTTCCACTGGATGAGAATACACTAACTGCACCACAGGTAGCTTCAATGGAGTTATGCCTGTTGCAAGGTAGAGTCAAGGTAGCCCAACTTCAATAACAACAAGATCAAACACCACCTCTCAGAGAGGCTTACAGAAGAGAATGGAGGCAATTGCCTCTGAGAAGTTATATGGCATGAGGAGGAATGCCACATGAGTTTTTTTGGGTGCAGGCAAGACAAGCCCACACCACAAGCCCAGGCACAAGGTCTGCCATGACCTCAAACACTGCCTTGTTGACAATTGCCCTTGCCGCAGCATGCACCATCTCTGCATTGCCTGTCCTATGCAAAGAAAGGAAAAAGAAGGGAGGTGGCAACACCTTTGGATGTCCTAGACCTGCAGGTGGAACTAGTATGTGTAAGGGCGACCTCTGGAGGCTATGGCTCAGTTACACAGCTGGCAGAGGGAAATCCAAAGTATATATAGGTAATACAACCATAACTACTCACCTGGCAGAGGGAAATCTAAAGAGAACAAGTCTAGGGATTTCCTATGCCAGGAGTGATGCTTCCAAGGCTCCAGAAGCATGAGAAGTAACTATATAGCATGACAAAAGCCACAATAAAATTTATAATCTAAAAAAGGAAAATCTCTGAAAATAATCAAAAACTCGAAAATTGCCATTGCCAGAGGTCATGCATATGTCTCATGTGACTTGCTTAGTAATTTGGAGGCTAGCCTCGAGATGACTAAGCCTCTGGATGCTTACTAAGCCTCTGGAAGCGTTGGCTACACTTGTTTGAATGATAACTAAAGAACCAGAGCACCTCAAGGGCTAAGAATAGTACTAATAGATAGTGTTGAAAGAATAGAAGCAGTAAAGTAAAAGAGTGACAGCAGAAATAAGGAAATAAATAGAGGAAGAATGAAGGAATAAGGAGTGAAAGAAGGGATAAATGAGGAGTCCCCTGACAGTATGGAGACGTTTGGTATCTATTAGCCAGAGAGTGCCATTAGAATTGTCATTTTTAAAGGACCCTGTTGCCTAGGTAGTAATAACTGGGCTCCTAGATGAAACCATTATGCTGCAACAGTGTGACAACAATACAATCAAAACATTTGTGAATGCTCTGAAGAGGTGGTCATTGTTGCCTGAAGAGCAGGCTGAGGCAAAGCGCCTCAGGGCTTGAGACATGGACCAGGAGGAAGGGCAGCAAGCAGCAGCAGCTGAGGTGCAGAAGGAGGCCAGAGAACTTACTCCAATACTGTCCAAGCTGCATGAAAAGCTTGTAGTAGTAGATGCCAGCTTACAAGGACTGTCCTTGTCAGCACATGCTCCTGCCCATTCATTGGAGCCTACAAGACAGTTGGACAATGTGGTGTTGTCCTCTGTGGTATTTGCAAGTGAGCCTGGTAGGAGCTGAGGGCTCCACAATGTTCTTTTTGCCAGCAGTGCAAAGGCACCACTGGAATCATATATTCCTGTGTCCATGAAGAAGGACACCTGGTTGGAAAATGAGGTAGAGGGCCAGCTACCTACACTGGCATTGCTTGGACTGGAGGATCCAAGCAATGAGAACAATGATGGAGAGCATCTGGCAAACACACTGTTGGAAGGAGAGACCCCGGCTAATTGCAGACTGTGGTTAGCAAAGAACAAGAAGATTGCTGCTCAGGCCAAGCACAAGGCTGCAAAGAACTGGGTGGAACAAGCCACAGGGAGAATCCTGGATGGACTGGGGGTGTTAATCAATGGCATGTCTATTGAAAGGTCCAACTGGTTCTTTGGCAATGTGCTGAACCACCACTTCTATTATTCTTGCCTGTCCAACGCTGTATTTGTTAGCAATGAGGCTGTGGCCACCATGTACCACAAGGCAGAGACTGAAAAAAAGTACTACTAGACCAACACTGAGATTGGAAAGGTAGTATCCTGGAGATCTCCTATGAACCCACAGCAGTTGCAAAAGCTTTTTGAGCTTTTGCAGAATAAGTTCAAATTAGTAGGAACATGCACAGAGGTGTACTATCTAATGTACAAATTCCAGCACATCAGCTACAACTTTGATGCATCCCTCCATGATCAGACAATGGCTCTGGTGTGTACAGCAAGTACAAGCAGATCACCCCTCCCCTTGACCTCTCCTCTACCACATAAACTTAGCTGTCCTTCCAACACCTGAGGATTACCTGCAGTGGAAGGACCGCAATGGGTGGCTGTTCTTTATGCTGGCTGGCTTTGACTCCAAAAGTACACAGTTTACCTTCAAACTTTTCAAGCTGGCCCAAAACATCCTATATTTCAGCCACTCTGGGATGCAGAACTCAGTGATTGGCATCACAATAGACTTTGCCTACTGCATCTACTGGAGGACAGTGATGGGATATGCTCTCACTCAAGCTCTGTCACCCCAAGAACAAGCACAAGGACATTTTGCAAGGCTGCTTGCCTTGATTATTGCATGTCCAGAAGTGTATTGGGAAATGATTGCGGCCTATGATGCTGCCCACCCTGAGTCTCCATTTCAATCCATGAGCTAAACAGACATCCAGCTCATTACTCCAAAGTTTGACAATGCCATTGTGGTCAATCTGACAGATGCAGATGTAATGCATATGTTACTTGCCAACTGCATTCTGCCCAAATGGATAGACCATGCCTACACTTTTGGCATGGTTGTCAGGGGACTCCTCATCTCTTCCTTCTTTCACTCTTCATTCCTTCATTCTTTCTTATTTATTTCCTTATTTCTGCTGTCACTCCTTTACTTTACTGCTTTTATTCTTTCAACACTATCTATTAGTACTATTCTCAGCCTCTGAGGTGCTCTGGATCTTTAGCTATTGTTGAGGTATGACTGGGTTGACGCAAGGCTAGCTATAAATGTTATGTTTTTGCTTTTCTCTTTCTTTCTGCCGCTACATATATTTTCTTCTTTTGGTACTACAGATCAAGCCTTATTTCAGCTACACAAAATCTTCAGGTACACAAAACACACTCTTAGTCGTTTGCACACTATTGTGTCAAGCACTAAGGGTGTATAACTCACTTATGCATTCACTTACTCTTATACTCATTTATTCCTATAGCTAATTATACTTCGTATCACTCTACAGGTTAATATAGTCATTTGCACACTATTGTGTTGAGCACTAAGGCTAATTATACTTTGTATCACTCTACAGGAACCATGCAGGGTTGCCCACTCTCTATGCTCTTCTACTCTTTCTATAATACCTCCCTCATACTCGCTGCTAACCAACACAGCTGCTCTGAACTTTTGTCAGGCTTTGTTGATGATGTGATGTTCCTAGCAGTTGCAAAGTCTCTAATGGAGGCTCATGCAATTTTGAAGGACATTATGGTCCATGCTAACAGCGCATTTGACTGGTCCTCTCTTCATAACTCCCCCTTTGAGCTTTCCAAGCTTGCCTTTATAAATTTCCCTTGTTTTGCCTATGATGTTCCCTCCAGCTCAGTGACTTCTTGGATGGTCAATACAGTCTCAGATTACAAATACTTAGGGGTTGTGTTTGACTCCAAGCTTTGCTGGTTGGCCCATTCCCACAAAGTCACTGCAAGCGCTACTTGGTAGACACATCAGATCATTTGACTCTCTCACATGTTGGGTGGCCTGCCTCCCCACTGCATCCACCAACTATACAACACTATTGTGGTGCTGACATTCATGTACACAGCTGATGTCTGGTACATCAGAGTCTCTTTCTTAGCTGGGAGGGAATGCAGGCAAGGCTCAGTAGCAGTCTTAGCAAAACTCTCTTCAGCACAGCAAAGAGCCACAAGGATTGTTATAGGTGTGCTGAGCACAATGGTAGGTGATGTTCTAGATGTCCATGCTAACCTCCTTCCCATTGACCTTCTTTTTTGTAAGATCCTTGTCAGGGCAGCACCTCTCCTTGCTACCTCCTTCCCATCCCCTACATGGCTCAGTCCACAGGGCAACTAAGTGCCTTGTCCGCTGCCATTGCTCATCACTCTATAACCTTTTTTCTTTCACAGATATAGATCCAACCTCCATTGAAACAGTCTAACAGGCGCCCACCCAGCTATCACCCCTCCTTCTCAATGCACATCTCAGCCAACAAAGAGCTTGCTCTTGCCTGTGCCCTACATGCATCTGATTGTGCCTCTGTAACTGCTTACTGTGATGGCTCAGGTTTTGAAGGCAGTGTTGGTGCATCAGCTGTCCTCTACATAGATGGCAAGAAAACTGCATTTCTGCAGTACCCCCTCAGCTCAGCTGCTGAGCATACAGTCTATGAAGTGGAGACCATGGGATTCTTTCTTGGCTTCCACTTCTTCTCAACACTCAACAAGCAACTTTGGAGTCTTGTTGTGCTAGGTGTCAGGGGACTCCTCATTTCTCCCTTCTTTCACTCCTTATTCCTTCATTCTTCCTCTATTTATTTCCCTATTTCTGCTGTCACTCTCTTACTTTACTGCTTCTATTCTTTCAACACTATCTATTGGTACTATTCTCAGCCCTTGAGGTGCTCTGGTTCTTTAGTTATCATTCAAACAAGTGTAGCCAATGCTTCCAGAGGCTTAGTCATCTTGAGGCTAGCCTCCAAATTACTAAGCAAGTCACATGAGACATGTGCATGACCTCTGGCAATGGCAATTTCCGAGTTTTTGATTATTTTCGGAGATTTTCCTTTTTTAGATTATAAATTTTATTGTGGCTTTTGTCATGCTATATAGTTACTTCCCACACTTCTGGAGCCTTGGAAGCGTCACTCCTGGCATAGGAAATCCCTAGACTTGTTCTCTTTGGATTTCCCTCTGCCAGGTGAGTAGTTATGGTTGTATTACCTATATATATTATACTTTGGATTTTTCTCTGCCAGCTGTGTGACTGAGCCATAGCCTTTAGAGGTCGCCCTTACAGCAGAACAAGTCTCTACATTTTGGTCTGGGAGCCCCCTTTTAGCCTGCTTGAGCCCTCTCTTGCTCTTTTAGGTCACTCCCCCATTGGATTAACTTTGCTTCTCTGTTGCTTCTATGACCCAACCAGCCCCCTCAGGTGCTCTCTTGGACGCTTCTGCCCCTCAGGATGATGCCTGGGGTTGCTTGCTTGCTCTAGAGACTCAGGTGCAGACCACTCAAGCTTCTCTCATCCTCCACACCACCAAACTTGCTGGATTACATCAGGCCACAGACACTATCTCTCATTCTCTTCAGGCTCTCTTAGAGCGCCTCCCTCTCCCTCCTACCCCTCCCCAGGCACCTCCAGTTAGGGCTGACACTCCTCCAGTCCCTTGCTCTGAGGCCTTCCCTCCTGTTTATGCCAATATTCCTTGTCCAGCACTCTCAGATGCATTCAATGGTGACCAAGCCATGGATGAGCGATTTCTACAGTCATGTATCACTTATCTGCAGCTCAATGGTAAAGCCTTTCCTTCTGACGCTCTCAAAATTGCCTGGGTTCTTTCCTACATGAAGTCTGGATGAGCTTTGACATATGCGCTACAAGTTTTTTGATGTCCTGGAGGAGTAGAGAGCTTTGGAAGCTGGGATCAGTTTGAGAAGGAGTTTCGAACTGAGTTCTTTCTCTTGGATCCTGCTAAGGTGGTAGCCCTTACTCTCCGGGGCCCTCATCAATATGGACAGGGAAAGTGGACCTTAGATGAGTACATTGACTCCTTCCGAGCTCTTGTTGAACAGGCCGGCTATCCAGATGGTCTTCAGCTCTGTCTCACTTTCCGAGATGGCCTCCTTCCCTCTTTTATGGATCGGATTGACAGCATGGCCGAAGGACAACCTGACGACACATGTATTGAGTCTTGGTATCAGATAGCACACGACTCGTGGCAGCTCATGGAGTTAAGCTCCACCGAGGAACTACCTCTTGTTCTGCCTCACATGTACCTTTACCTGCTCGCCCTCCCACCTCCCATTCCTTTCCATTTTGTGCTCCAGCCCCAGCTCAGGTACCTGCCACACGTCCTCTTCCTTTGGGAGTTCCCATGGATGTTGATGCCTCTTGTCAATGCTCCTCTTTCCTTCTCCTCTGTTGTCGCTGTGGGAAGCTGGGTCACTTCGCTCGATATTGCCCTCAGGGGTTGGAGGTGCGCTATCTCTCAGCTGTAGAGCAGGAAGAGCTCCTTCTCCAGCTCCTGGCTGCCAGAGATGCCCAGAGAAACCCTTCCCCAGATACACAGATCGAAGCAGAACCATTGGATAAGTCCATAGGTTCTGTGGAGGCTGTAGTAGAACCTTTGAATGAGTCCTTAGGTTCTACAGGGGAGAGTTTTCAGTAGGGCAACGGATGAGTTGTACGCCTCCGCCACCTGATGCTAGTCAGTTTGCATGCCTACCAGTAGAATCTTCCAATATATTGCCCCCTGTCAATGATTCTCTGGCTGAAACTGTAAGCACTCCCTCCGACATACAAAATACTCCCTTGGTTAAAGCCTCAGCTAAGACCTCTTCTCCTTCTTCTTCTGTCCAACAACCACGTGTCCCAGCTTGGGAACGACGCCTCCTCTGCCGCTACGTTGTTGCCTCCACTCCCTCTTCTAACTCTTTGCATCTAAATGTGAAGATTGAGACAACTGACACTCAGCAGACTCGGAGCGTGGTAGCTCTTCTGGACAGTGGTGCCACTGGACTCCTCCTTGATACTCACTATGTAGAACAACACCAACTCACTACTCAGCCTCTTTCTCGTCCCATTCCAGTCTATAACATTGATGGTACACTCAACAAAGCTGGATCCATCCGCTTGGTGGTGGATTTAGTCCTTTGTTACTAGACCCATTCTGAGTGTGCTGTCTTTGCGGTCACTAGCCTAGGGAAGCAGGACATGATACTTGGATTCTTCTGGCTACGTGACCACAACCCTGAAATTGACTGGGCCAAGGGTAAAGTGAGTATGAGCTGCTGCCCTCAACGGTGTTCTACATGTGCCAAGGAGATTAAAGAGGAGTGTAGAGCCTCAGTCCATGAGCACGCTGCTATACGTGCTTGCCAAGTTGGACACCTCCCCTTTGCAGACCTTGACCTACTGGATCCTCCTCCCTTGGCGTTCCCTTATAGAGAGGCTCTCTATGAGGACGTTCAAGGTGTAGTGAGTGAAGCCCAAATGGAAGATGGATATGAGGGTGAATTTGTGTGTGCTCCTGACTCAAAGTCTCCAGACGAGGCCATTGAAACAGGTGATAGGATTTATGCAACTACTTTACGACCTCCCCCAACTGTGGCAGAGATTAGAGCTAGCCAAACTACTTCCCAGCGGCTAGCTCAGGCATTTGCCGCCAACTCTGCTTCTAAGTTGTTCTGGGATGCAGTTCCTCATCACCTGCAAGACTTTGAGGACGTTTTCTCTAAGGCGTCATTTGACTCCCTGTGTAAGGGCGACCTCCGGAGGTTGTGGCTAAGTCACACAACTGGCAGAGGGAAATCCAAAGTGTATTAGGGACAGTACATATTACAGGGAAATAACTAATCACCTGGCAGAGGGAAATCCAAAGAGAACAAGTCTAAGGATTCCTCTACCATGGCATGGCGCATCAGTACGGGGGCGGGGGCATGAGAATGACTGTACAACATCCCAGAGAAGTCCGATGACTGCAAGAGAGCATTCCGGAGACCTCCGGGATGACCAGAAAGGGAAATGGCCGGAAAAGGAAGCCCGGGGGGTCCCGGAGATCTCCGGGATGGCCGGAAAAGGAAGTCCCCTGGGAAAAGGAAGTCCCCTGACATCACCCCCCCCCCTTAGAGTGCGGCGTCTCGACGCACCGGGTAGAACAAGTTGCGGACCACGCGGTCCACCGGGGAGACAGGGTAGATGCCCCAGATTGTGCGGGGAGCCTCCAGGTGACTACAGTGGAAGTTCTTCACCAGAGTGGGTGCGTGGATGTTTTTGGCGGGTTCCCAGGAGATGTCTTCAATACCGTAGCCCTTCCACTTGACCTTGTATTGCAGCTTATGCCGGAATAGACGGCTGTCGAGGATCTTCTCCACTTCGTACTCTGGACCGGTTGTTGACAATGACTGGAGGTGGCGGAGGCAAAGCACATCGACCTGGAATAGGGTCGTCCGGGGTGGGCGAAAGCTTGACCACGTTGAAGACCGGATGGAGGCACCACATGCTGGTGGGCAGCTGGAGCCTGTAGGCCAACGGTCCTACCTGGTGCTCAACCACATATGGCCTCAGTTGTCGGTGTGAGAGCTTTTGGGATGGCCTAGTGGTCACGATGTCGGAGGCGTCCAGGTAGACTCGGTCTCCGGGCTTGTACTGGGGGGTCAGCAAGCGTCCTCGGTCGTAATAGCGGGCCATGTCGTCCTTGGCCTTGGTCAGGGCCGCCTCCACCTCCTCCTGTGCCTTCCGCATACGGTCAACAAACTCATTGACTGTCTTGTTCTCCGATTGTTGTGCATGTGGTTCGAAGCCCATCCGGGGGTGCCTGCCGGTGTCCAGAAAGAACGGGGAGTGCTGCGTGGAGGCGTGGACGCGGTTATTGTACTGGAACTCGGCCTTTGGGAGGAGTTCGTCCCAGTTGTCCTGCCGCTCGTTGCAGAAGAGCTGGAGGTACTGTTCCAGTTCCTGGTTGACGCGTTCGGTCTGGCCGTCGGACTGCGGGTGGTAGGCGGTGGAAGTGTGGAGGTTGACATGCAGGAGACAATAGAGCTCCCAGGTGAAGTCTGCCACGAACTGGGGGCCCTGGTCGGAGATGTAGGCATTGGAGAGGCCGTGGAGCTTCCAGACGTTCTTCCGGTATAG
>QLOM01002363.1:0-13816 GCA_003313785.1 Termitomyces sp. MG148 | reverse complement strand
GCTGGGGTTGGGGCTGGGGCGACGGCGACGGCGGTGCCGTCGCATATGAGGACGCAGGGTGCGGGTGCTGGGCAGCAGGGGTATTATGCGTACACACCGCCAAAGTAGTTGGACATGGTGCAGATGCTTTTTTTTGTAATTATAGATGGTCGTTGTGGGAAGTGAAGAACTGTATGTGTTTTTGGTAGATACGGTTCCTAATACACGGTGAGAGCCGTATGGTAGATGTGTTTAGACGATAGTGAAAGCCGTATGTGTTAGTGAAAGCCATATAGAGCCGTATGTAAGCCGTAGTGAAAGCCATGTATGTTTCCGTTTCCATTTCCTGTCATATAGAGCCGTATGTAAGCTGTATATGTTTCCGTTTCCAGTGAAGAACCGTAGTGAAAGCCATATATGTTTCCGTTTCCATTTCCTGTTTCCGCGTCTCCGCCGATATGACCGAATGATATAAATCAAAAACAAAAAAAAATCACTTGGACGACAATGGCTCGCGTCTTTACCATCCGCGTCCCCGCGACGTCGGCCAACATTGGCCCCGGCTTCGACGTCGTCGGCCTCTCGCTCTCGCTCTACCTCGAGCTCACCGTCACCGTCCCCGCGCCCACCGCCGCCACCGCCGCCGACGACGACGACGCCGTCTACGAGCACCCCAAGATAACCTACTCCGGCGAAGGCGCCGACCACGTCCCCCTCGACGCCTACAAGAACCTCACGACGCGCGTGGCGCTCTACGTCCTGCGGTGCCACGACATCCCGTACTTCCCCTCCGGCCTCGTCCTGCACTGCGCCAACGAGATCCCCTTCGGGCGCGGCCTCGGCTCCTCAGGCGCAGCCGTCATCGCCGGCGTCCTCCTCGGCGACGCCCTCGGCGCCCTCGCCCTCCCCCGCGCGCGCCTCCTCGACTTTGCCCTCATGGTCGAGCGCCACCCGGACAACGTCACCGCCGCGCTCGTCGGCGGCTTCGTCGGGTCCTACCTCAAGGAGCTCGACGACGCCGCGCGCGAGGCCGCACGTGTCCCCCTCAGCGAGGTCCTCCCCGAGTACCCCCCCGACGCCGGCAAGGACTGGGGCCTCGCGCCCCCCCGCCCCCCCGCCGGCATCGGCCACTACGTCCGCTTCCCCTGGTCCCAGGATATCCGCGCTCTCGCTATCATACCCCGCTTCGAGCTCAGCACCGCCCGCGCGCGCGACGTCCTCCCGCGCGAGTACTCGAGGAAGGATCTCGTGCGTATCCGTGCCCCGCATCGGCGCCATGCTGACTCTTTCTCCCCGCAGGTATTCAACCTCCAGCGCTTGGCAGTGCTCACGACGGCCCTCGGCCAATCCCCGCCGGACCCAGACCTCATCTACGAAGCAATGAAAGACCGCGTGCATCAGCCCTACCGCAAATCTCTCGTGCGTTCTCTCACCCACTTTTTCGTCTTGGCCCTCGCTAACCCTACGCACGCTCTCAGATCCCCGGTCTCCCAGAAGTAACCTCCCGCATCACACCCGCGACCCATCCAGGGCTGCTGGGCATCTGTCTCTCCGGCGCCGGCCCCACTATCCTCGCTCTCGCCACCGGCGGCTTCGAAGCAATCGCCGAAGACGCCCGCTCCATTTTCCGAGAACAGGGCGTCGAAATAGACTGGAAAGTCCTCCAAGTCGTCGGTGGAAGTGTTCTCGAGGAAAAACCATGACAATCAACCATGTCGTAATAACATTATCTATGTATAGTAGAAACAAGGTATATAGAAATCCACGCGGGTATGCAATCATCCTCCGGCAGTCAGACAAACAGCTCGCGTGGCTACCAACGCACCCGCGCTGCTATCAAACGGCAAGTCCACAGTAAACAGCACATCGCTGCGATCGCCATTCAGGTACACAGGGAGATTCACGAGGCCCTTCTCGTTCTCCTCCATCTCCACCCACCTAATCTGCGACGCACCAAGCCGCACCGTCGTCCCATCATTCAAAACGAGCTTGTCAGATGCCCACGCCGCGCCCTCCAGCGCCAGCCCGTCGACAATGAACGCACCCGGGTCATTCACACGCTCAATGTCAAGCCGCAGGCTCAACGTCTCCAGACTCCACTTCTTGCGGTGTGCAACCGTCTGTCGCGTCGCGGTGACGTATGCCTCGGGGAAAAACAGGCCTCCGAGCCACACTTCGAAATTGTGCAGGCTTCCACCTGCGTTGCCGATCTCGTCCAGCTGCGCCAGACGCCGCGAAAAGTCCGCGATCCAAGCAGAGACTGCCATCGTCTTGTGAACTTTGTACCGCCGCCAGTGGGTTGGGATCGTGCCTAACGCGCGGAATAGTCAGGAAAAAGAAAAAAAGGGGTCAGTCAGAAGCCCGTAGACATACCCTTGGTTAGACTGCTCATAAGTGTCCGCAGATGATTCGTCTGCTTGAGCTCGCCCTGGCACACTTTGACGACATCCGAAAGATCCTTCCTCACTTGATCCAGCAACTTCCGTCCAATCGCACCCTCGCGGGAGAATAATCGGTGCAGCGGCTCAGACTCGCCCGCTTGTTTTGGCAGAATACTCAACGTCTATAGTGGAACATCAGTCGACCACGGAAGAAGAGTAGGAAAATCTCGCGCACCGATGGCACTTGTGTAAGCCACTCTTTACAGCGCTCGAGAAGAGTGCGCATCCATGCGGGCTGTTGAGACGTCTGTGCCTTGGTTGCTGCAGTCGCCACCGCATCTTCATCGTCGTCCGCCAGCATCCGCATCTTACGCAATTGCCCAAGGAGTTCGTTACCTTATTTTGGAAAAGCAGTCAGTCAGGGCACAGGCACAATTACGAATGATACATGCGCACCTTGTGCAATAGCAATCACACGCTCCGCGGTAGGGGGCAGACTGAGCCATGCGGGAGGTTCACGATCAGGTAGCGCTTGTACCCAGGACAGGAATTGCTCGATCTTCGTGCCATCAGGTACCTCGAGTAGCTGGCTGCCAGCAGTGCTAGGTACGAGTTGGAAGTCGACGTTGTATGCTGCAGGAGTAAAGAGCCCGTCCACAAACGCGTCCAGGATACGCTGGTCAAAGTCACTGTCAATACGACCACCATATACGGACTGCTTGATGAGTGTGCGCAGCGCGTCCCACGGAATAGTAACAGGATCAATGTTGGCCCGCCCTTTGGAGACAGAACCGAGCCAAGCGTCAATCGTACCAAATGCAGATGCCATATCAGAATCATTGAAGTCGTATGACTTGCTCCACCCGAGAGGGACATACCGGAGCCGTTCTTGGACGATGGCATGGAACCAAGCGAGAAGGAAATACAAACGGATTTTCTCTGCCGGGCCTTTCGACAACCGGACAGACGCAATGCTGCGAAGGGAATCGAGAAGGTTCGCCTTGATCCCAGGAGGAGGCTCGTTCATGATCAGACGCGACTGACGCAGGATGTTGACAGGAATGGAAGGATTCGCCTCCATCGTGAGGAATAACCGGAAATTTCGATGAGGATTGAGTGTTTGTAGCTTCTTTTCGAGCTGGCCAAGCCATGAAGGTGCAAGATGGACGTTCTTGAGTAGTACCCATGATCCCTGCCTGGACGCAACAGAAATGGCCTGATCAGCAAGCGTAAACCCTTCTTCAGAACCCATGGCCACTGATGCTGAACGGGCCCCAGTATTCCGAATGAGGTTCTCGACCTTGTAGCTAGCATCGTACCCAGGAACGGAAATCAAAGCGACAGGGGTAGAAGGTGGGACTTCATCAGCTACCATCATGCCAAGTTCGAAGATTGACTCGATCGAAAGGTCTTTTCGGAATACCGTCCTCGCGAATAACGCCGTGGATTGAAGGAGTCGGTCTGGACGGAAACATTTGATGATGAGTAAGTTACGCAGAGCTTCCACAGCAGCTGGGATTCGGTACGTTAGAGAAGCCGTCTTGTGGATCATAACGGCAAGACTTACGAGTACTTGGTTCCCAAGGTGTAGGTACAGACGTCTCTGGAGTGTTTGACTCCAAGAAGGGGATCCAACTATCGCTGTGTTCCGTGATATGAACAAGCACAGGCTTGAAAATCGACTGTTTAGCAAAGTTTCCGAGGCGAAGCTGCTGCTCTGCCGTCAAGAAGGGAATCTGAGAGACTGTGTCCGCGGCGCTGACGATGCCATCGCCACTTTCGAGGAGGAACTCCAACTCGTCACCAATGTCTTCGACTCCACGCAATTTCACTTGCGCTAGAAGCACCGCAAGCATGACATGATCACGGTAGAGCAATGCACGCGAAGTCCTCTTGTATACAACGAGGAATAGGTCATTCAACAGTATATCCCGACGCCTAGTATAGTCGGTCTCGTTGCTGAGATTAGGATTATGATGCAAAATATAGTCAAAGATGTCGAGGAAGAAACGAAGCGAGAACTGGTAGAAGTGGTTCACTAAGTTTAGCTGCTCCAGCACGAAAAACACCGAACTGCAGGCTTGAGCAAGAGGAAGATACTCGGCTGTGACTTGTTCTACCTCCCTCATGACAGCATCAGTCTCTTCGACTTTCCGAGTAATTTCGGCCGCTTCGCGCTTGAGGGTCTCTAGCGTGTCAATAACCTTGTCATCGTCAAGTATGTTGCCAGTGGATTCATTGAGAGCTTGTAAAAGCAGCTTCTCGAGCATTCGAAGGCGAAGTCGGAATTCACCTTGAACCTTCATGAGATCCGTTCTCTTGCGCTCCGTGTCTGGCCGTTCCACTTTCAGTACCTGGTCGAGTGACTGACTCTGTAGACTGCTGCGTGTCATGGTGAAATTAACAAAAGTCACTCTGCTACAAATGTCCGGGGAAAATTCGACCGAAGGATCTCTTGTGGAGAGGAACATTGTGAACGCTGGAGAGAAATCGATATCCTGACTGCCCAACCGGATGAGGACGCGTCCGCCAGTACGTCGGATTTCTTTGTTAAGCACTGCATTGAGAATTGGATCAAGGTGTTCAACGTCTTGTATCAATAGTGGGTTTCCGAATCGGAGAGCACTTTCTAGGACCTTGAGGAAAGCTTCGTCAAGGAAACTTGTAACCGTGATTTTCCTGTCTTTGTATTCATTCAACAAGAAAGTGGTGGCCTGACCAGTAGGGTCGATGATAAGCGGGTAACGATTGAATCGTTTGAGCATGATGGCATTCTCTGTCGTCAGGTTATCAGATGGCAAGGACTTGGATTGCCAACCAAGACGGTCGTCGGCGGTTGATAAGTATTCGGTGAAAGCGAGCTCGGACTTGTATTTGATGTTAGCTTCTGTCAAATGCGCCGACCATTCCTGCCACATCACTTCGCGATAATGTTGATCGAAGAATCCACCATAGGCCAAAAATGCAGCAGAGAGCAAAACATCCCCCACAATGGTGCTCATTTCTGTATCAAATGTGCGGCTGCCGGCCTCCCAGCGCTCCCTCTCCGAGGACAAACTTTCCAGCAACTTCATACTACGATCAACTTTGCTCTGGACACGCTCCATCTCCGACTTAATGGCCTGGGTCTGGCTAATGAGCAAGGCGTACTCGTCCTTATAGCGAGCAATCTTGGCCTCAAGCTCTTCGATCATGGCTATGATAGCGGCTGCCTGCTTCTTCGTCGTTTCAGCTTGGTTTTCTAACGATTGTACTTCGTTCCGCAGAGGCTCCACTTTGTCCAAAATTTCAGAGAAACGCACTTGGGCTAATGCCCACTTCACAAGCGGACCACAAGCTTTACTGGCGAAGTTGACAGTCTCATAATTGTAATTCGGCCGGCTCATGTAGTCCTTCTTCATCGTATCCCGCAGTTGCTTCGTCATTTTTGTAGTGTCAAAGTTGACGATTCTCAATATGAAGTCATCTCGACGAATGATTCCCTGAATTGTGCGCCAGCTGTCGATCTTGTGGCCAAGAATCGTACAAACGGACTCCATCGCTAATTTTACGACTTCTGGTGGATTGGCCATAACCCGGACTTCTTGAAGATATTGCCTTTTGATGTTGCTGACGGCTGCTTGAGCTTCAACAACGGCGGGTTCAGCGTCAGCAAGGTCAGCCATGACAACCGCGCGACGTTCTTGAATATTACGCTCTTGTTCGACCAAGGCAGCCTGAATTTCTATGGAAGCAGCCTTCTTTTGTTCTGCCTCTTGCTGATCCGCAACCATACGTTTGAGTTTGTCATTTGCCTCGGCGTCCTTTGCTTCGAGTTGGGACCGCTTGATCGCAAGACTTTTGCGAAGTTCCTCAACTTGAGCCACAGTGTCTTTCAGCTTGTCAAGACCAACATGAAGATGACGTTGTTGTTCTTCCAATTCGTCGCGTTTTTCGGTGTAGAGCCGCACATAGTGATTTATACTAATCAAATTCGTTCAAACGCACCCAAGTAATACTCAGGGAACAATGACTTACAAGTCAAGATAATGACGAGGTGTAACATAATTGTAGCGACCTTGACGACGACTCAGGCGTTGATTGATTTGGTGCAGAGAAGAGTGAACGTAAACCAGAGCATTGACCACAGCGGTTCGATGAACAGGCGGCATAGAAAGACCGCGGTATGCAATTGGGAAATATGCAGGAGAAGTATATGAGGGCAGGTCGAGGTCGAGCGTATGCGTAAACTCCGCGCCGACTTGGTAGAAAGCTTGATCTGACCAGTCACCGAACCAATCCAACACACAACGATTGAAAAGTGCTGGAGAAGTAGCAGCGCGCGAAGCCAAACCATTCTCGGGAGGGTTCATTGTGAATACGACATGCAAATTTTTCGCCACTTGTTGAGTGAACCAACGGTATAGTTCTTCAGGGGAATCCAGCATCAGACCGTCACGTTGAGAACCTTCTTTGCAGGCAGTCATAAGAGCTGCGTGTTCGTCGCCCTCGAACAGGCCTGGAACCTCAGCGTTTGCCAGGAGAGTGTTCATACGCTCTAAGAATCCCGAGTCAAGGACATTGGATTCATCCATGATGAAACACATCTTCTCGCCCTTGCAACCCGCTCGTCGGAGGACAGTTCGTAGGTCCTCATCGAAATCTTCACCTGTGTATTTATTCGAGACTTTTATCTGAAATATGCTGAGACCATTCATCCAAGCCACGAATCTAGACAAAGTAGTCTTTGAAATAGAATCAATAGAGACTCCCAAGGACATATAAGAGGACAAATCCCAACCTTGCCGCTTCCACTGACACCGATGAGGAGTAGATGACCCTGTACCTGGCGGAAGACACGGTCGATCCTCAGAACATGATCAAGCACATCATTAAACAAGACAAGAGGAACATCCAACTCTTCTTCATAGAAAACACGAAGACGAGCTTTCGTATATTCACGAAGTCCTTCACGGTCCACGGGAATATAATTTTTGGATGTCCAGTTCGAGAACAGGATAGGGCGTCCGAGAGCCTCATCCTTGTTGATAGTTGGGAAATGCTGCATCGCAGATACATCGATGTTCTCATCGGTCCACTGTTTTTCTTCCTCAGTTACTAGACGATCTTGGAAAAGTCGCAAAGCCTCGTGAGCCCAGACTCGAACAAGTCCTTCGACGGACAGCGTTTCGAGAGGACGGATGGCCTCGTAAATACCACGGACCCATCGCGTAAGTTCACGCGGACTATACACATAGTGTGCTTGGATATCCGTGGTGAATCGCCTCTGAGATGCCAGATAGAAATCGACCATGGCATCCGTCAAAGGGTCCGCATATGCACGGAGGTTAGGAACGACTTTGAGAACAGCTCGATTATATGTTCCATAGATTTGCTTCAGTGAAACTTCGCCAGGATAGTCCACCATAACAAGCGGGGCATGTCTTAGGAATCGATGGCTAAGGGGAACACGACCTGGATCAGTTGGAGGGTTACATGCACCCACAAACTGTATGCGCTCTAATTTGACCCACGCCATATCGCTAGTCCGCCAATACCCTCCGCATTCGACGAGTTGTCGAATAAACGATATAACTCGTTGTGTACCGTACTTGTCTGCGGCAGGCAAATTAATCTCATCGCAGAAGACAACGAGCCAACGACCAATTTGAACGGGTGCAAGGATGACTCCATTGGGGGTTTTCCGATATTCACAATACTGTTCAAAGGTCTTGAGTATTAACTCTGGGGTTGTGGCGCTAGAGAAGTTGAGACCAACTACTTCCATATCTGGAATTTTGCGAAGAGCACTGAACAATGTCATTGTTTTTCCTGAACCAGGTGGCCCACACAACATGAGGGGTTTATGCTCTGACAACCATGAATACAAGACTTCTTCGTGTCGCACTGTATCCATAGTTGGAACAACCACATCGGCTGCAGTCACGGCATGAGCTTCAATTTCAATAGACGGGACCTTTGATTGCCATGCAGACCATTCTCCGTTGGAAACCTGGACATCATAGTCGATGAGAGAACTACCAGGTGGCAGAGGAGGAAGGTCAATTCCGGTCTGTTTGCGGAGATAATCACCCATCTCAGCGCGTAAATCCAGTTTTGCGTCACCAGAGAAAGCCCAGATAATGCTGACGAGTAACCGCTTCGTGACATATTGTTCAATACTCTCCATGGAAAGAGGGAAATCAGAGTGTTGTATGTTGTACTCGATGACATTGCGGGCCGTTTTGTTGAGTAAAGAAAACAGAGTATTGAGTGCGCGTGTAGTTGTGAAATCCATGATGTGTTCAATAGACTCAGCAAATTTGAGTGCTAAGCTCACTAGTTCATCATCCGCAAAGTACCGTTCGAGAATGGATGCAATCTGTTGTTGGGTAGCGAGGTTCACAGAATTATTGGTCTCCGAAGCATCGTTACGACGTCCTAGGGCATCAACATCTTCGTCCTCAGCGTCCAGAGGGATGGAAGCAAGAGTCGACAAGTAATTGCGGTATACCATAGAAGGGTCGACGACATCTTCACTGAACCAGATCATACCACAGCGACTGACAGTGGCAAGAGTGGCATACTTGAGATGTTCGACCTCAAACATAATTCGGACATTGGGAGGCAGATTAAGACGCTCTCCGTTGGGCAAGGTTAAGAGTTTGTTATCATCCAAGACACTAAACATTGATGGTTAAAGACTGCACATTGATTATTTGATAGACTCGCCTGTTAAGATTTTCTACCCATTCAGGGTCGACGTCACCATCAAAAATGATCCAATGCCGTTTGCCACTCTCCCCGCGTACATCATCCACGATCTTTCGGAGAATATGAGTGAACAATCCATCATTCCACTCGCGAGTTGTCTGATCCAGCGTTCCATAAAGAGCATCTTTGTGCATGGCTTTAGGGTCAATGACATAAGACACCCCTTCAATGCCATCAAGTCGCTCGAGGGCCGCCAGAAGAACTTGCCACGCATTCGTTTTCCCACTTCCAGAAGGCCCTACCATCATAAGACCATGCTGAATCTTCTGTATTTGATAAAGCTGCAGGATTTTGGAAACCCAGCGTTCACCCTCTACCAACCGACGCTCTTTGCACACCTCCAGGATTCTGACACGCAATGCATCCAGGTCAACAGGTACATAATCAACCCCAGGGAAGACGTCTGCTAAAAGGCTAAAATTTGTGCTTGTCAGACAATACAGAAATTCCATTATAAAGCACTTACCTGGTTAGAAGGGGAACATCATCTGCTACCAACTTGGGAACAATGGTCTCCGTGACGCTTTGGATCAAAATTATTTGCTCGGAGACGTTTTCTGAGAGGCCTGCGACGTCCTGATCTTTATTTTCCGCTTTGGTGAGTAGACGTTCGCGCTTCAGGATACCGGCACTGGCCAAAACTGCTTTCAACGCCCGTAATCCAAAATCATAATGAGGTTGAGGTGATAGCTGTTCATCACAAAGATTGAAGAACGGAACTATCTTTGAGGCAAGTGATTCCGCGGTTCGGAAGCCTTGCGAAAACAGCATCACTTGAGCAATAAGCTCTCGGTCGGGACGTGTCATCGCCATCCTAGGCCAATTTTTCATGAATAAGTATGTCAGATATGCTCCTGAAACACTCACGGCCTGAAAAGCTTGGTTAGATTGGGCGGTAATTGAGAACGGCCAGCATAATTGGGATTAGTTGTGATAAAAATTCCTAGCCATGGGTCAGTGAGGAAATTTACACGCATTATAGAAAACGACAGACCAATGTTTTTATTGATCTTCAAGCTTTTACCAACAAGCTCAATCTCGGTGTTTGGGTTCTTAGCCAATGAAGCTAAGCCCTGCTGAATACTCTGCACTTGTTGAGATACTGCGCTTAGAATACGCTCCTCAAGACGATTGAATTCATCAAAGCAACCCCAGGCTCCAACTTGACAGAGACCAACGAAGATACGCCCCATTGCTTGGAAATCAAATGTCTCGTCACAACAGAAGACGAGGACGAATCTTCCAAGTTGAACACCGAGGGCTTTGACGGACTCCGTTTTACCTAGAAAGACTTTGTGAATTGGTCATTGACCATCATACAAAAACATTCACCTGTTCCAGCGGGTCCGAAAGGCGCTCCGCCTAGCTGAGTATCTAAAGCTTGTGTCAAGGTTAGATACACTCTGTCAGTGAGGGGAGTCTGAACAAGACGGTCTGGAACCCCCAAGTATTCCCAGCCATAAGGGAAAGACGCATCTGCGACCTTGATAGCCAACCTTTCCAGTGGGTCCGATGCGTTTTGGTGGACGTAGAATCGCATCTGGTAAAGCCACGTAAAATGTTGTGCATCCGTTACACGCTGCTGTATGAGCTCTCGAATGACATCTCGTTGGTGAACCAACTCTGTGATGAGGTGCTCGCACTTCCGACGTGTAACAGGATTCAGTTCTTGCAAGACAATGTCAGCTAGTAGGTCCAACGCTTGATGCACTGTGTCGAGGGGACCCTCTGGTAGCTGGCCAGCTTCCAAACAGCTTTCTACAGAAGCAGTCCAAGCGACTTGAATGGTTAGTGTGACTAACTGTGCAGGGAATATTTCCATCCAAGGCATCAATTCATCCATAGTCAACTTGGAACCTGTTCCGTAGAAGACTTGGAGCTTGGTAACCGCCTCGCACAAGAGATCGGAGAGTGACAGGCGCATCATGGATTCAAGTTTGGCCAACCAGTCGTTGATCTTAGGATAATCCTTCAGAAGGATCGGTTCGGAAAAGCGAACTTCTTCTCCTTCTCGAGATGCCACTCCTTGAATCTCTGTCAGGTCTTCATCTAGAATAATGGTGGAAATACCGGCAAACATCTTCTTCAGATGTTTCATGATGCGGAGGATATCTTTGCTATTTCCAATAATTTCCAAGAGATCCTCATCGCCAACGAAGTAAAAACGAGGGAATGAAGACCGTTCTCGTTCTAGATATTCGCCTAGTGCCTTTTGAATCTTGTGTAGTAAGTCTGCAAGGCGTTCCAGACTCTTCTGAATACCTTGGATATTCATGACGTCAAGTACAAAGGGTGACTTGTACACTCGCTTCATCACAGTCAAAAACTCGAGGTTAATCGCCGAAAATCGCGAACTTTCCGTTGGGAGCAGATGTTTGATGTCGGCACTACCAGAAAAAATGCCTTCGAGATAAACCCATTGTCGCTGTACATCGATCCAAACATCTACGTCGGTATCAATGATAGATTTTTTTCATCCATGATGAGCCCCTCACCAAAAAGTACATGGATCCTGTTGAGTTTTTCTTCCCATGAGCTGGCCTGACCAGATAATTGACAAATGCTACGGTACGATTGTAAGTAATACTTACTTCTTCTTCAAAGACTGAATGGAGACAAATTAATTCGGTCGAACCGAGTAGGAATTTTCAAGAGTGCTGACCTTTGTAATATGGCGACAATTTCATCGCTGTGAGCGAGTTTAAATTCTCGCTGCACTTATTGAATAATTCATCCCATCCTCTGCGCAGACATTAAAGGTTATAACATACTCCGGATCATGAAACAAACCTAATGAGTCTGCATTTGTTCTGGTAATTGACAAGATCCAAGGTGTAGCTCGTCCAAGTCTCTTTTACCTGTTTGATGTATTCCTCAAGGGCCATCTGCGACGTATTTGTTCAAGCAATAGAAAGGAGAAGGTGATAGAACGTACTTCTCCTTGGGCTTGTATGATGACCTCTTTAATCAAATTCTCGTTCTTCTTCAGGTCCATGTCGTAGACATGGCCGAGTGTCATGCTGCGCAAAGGTGAGGCTGTTGAAGGCGTAGAGTTGGGAAGCGACTTACAGGGGCATAGCGATCTGGGAAGGGAGGCGTAAAGCCTTGAAGAGCTGCTTCCAATGCCTGTCTTTCAGGGCTTCCGATTTCAACTCTGAAACAATTGTATTCGACTTCAGAAGGCCTTTCAACACGTCCTGCACGTATTCAAAGGCAGCGTACTGCCTCATCCTTGTCGGCATCTCCTTCGTAGAGGTCAGAAGCCCGTCTATCTGTTGCCTGAGCTTTCTAGGTTGAACGGTGGCCCAAGAGAGCTCTCGCAACTCCGAAATTTGGCTCCAAATGCCAGAAAGTGCAGTCCATACAGCTTTGAGGTCGCGTAGTTCCTCAAAGACAGGCTCAAGACGCGTGTGACGCGTCAGTTCCAGATCGAGTGCTTCTTTGGCCCTGCAGACGAGGTCATACTCTTCTTGAACGCGATTAAGTTTGCCTTCAAAAACGTTTATAGTATTCATCGCCGTATCAGCGCGCATACTGCCTTGCACTGGGCGGGTCTGTTCCCATTCTTGCAAGATGTCAATGATCTTGTTCTCAACTATCTTGTCCTCCGCAACAATCTTCAGTTGTAAACCCGCTGAAGATAAGGGACACGTCACAGAGTAATCTATATGTTTGGAAATTATTACACACCGAGTTGCTCTTGAATAGAGTCGTTCTTCCGCTTCAATATTTCGTTGTAAGCACTCCATTCACCTCGTAATTGATCACTATAGAGCCAGTCATCCGGAAACTGGTATCTGAAGCGTTCAAGGGTCTTCTCTCCATTAGCACAGAGGTCGATCATCGGACCCCATGTTTTAGTCTTCTTCTTGAGGTCTTGTACAAATGTGATAAACGTCACTGCGGCTGCAGTCGACGAGTTCGCAGGAGCAAAAGCCTTTCGACCTTATCAGACATTTACTTTTCGTATAGAATGGACACACAAACCTCCATGCTGGGTAGGGTATCAACTAGTGTCGTTTTGTTGTATCGACGCGTCGTCCACGAGTTGGCAATGTTCTGATCCAAGCCTTGTCCTTGATCCACGTGTAAGGTATAACCCTAACCCTATACGAGAGACCTTTCAAAGTTCACCCCTCACGTTCTCCCACAGGACTGACTATACTCATCATGTCAGGACGCCAGCAACGTGTGATGGTTCAGCCCATCGTAAAGTACTCGACTTTAGATAACGGTACATTGCTAATCGCTCACTTATCCAGAATGTAATCTTTAAAAACTTGCAACAAGTCAGTTCTTCATGGTATATCTCATTCAGTTTACTCTATTGAATTTATTCTTTCAGAAAACGAAAATCTCGATATGGTTATATGATAATATCGAGATGCGAATTGAGGGGCGCATAATTGTATGGATTCTCCTCCGAAGTATACCTGTGTGCTGAAATTGGCCTCATAGGGCTTTGACGAATTCATGAATGTTGTGTTAGACGAGGCTGCGGAAGTGTATGTCAAAGATGCAAAACCGCGTAGAGAATTGGGTTCGTCTATTCCTTATTCTCGTCTTCACCGTTTTTTACATCATTCTAGGCCGCATACTTCTGAAGGGCGACAATATTACACTCATACAACAGGTTTCATGATTTTCACAACTGTATTGACCTATAAAGCTCTCTTCGTATGGGCTACTCCTTTTGTATGATC
>QLOM01002353.1:0-14763 GCA_003313785.1 Termitomyces sp. MG148 | reverse complement strand
ATTCTGTCCATCTCCAATAAAAAACCTCTTGAAATCCTAAAAGCAGGCATCTACCAACTTAAAATATGTTGAGATCTTGCGTCATAGACACCGTGCGCACTGATATAGTCAGGGTCACGGTCAGGGTCATATGGAAAAATATGAGAGTATATTATCAGACGGCAGCAACAATCACCCTCAGTTACTTGTACAGAAACTGAGGGTGAGTGTGCAGTTTACCTACAAAACTATGGACAATGGACTTACGCATACCGTAGAATAACCCCCGTGTTTCTTAGGTATGCGAATACAGTTACTTGTACAGAAACTGAGGAATAACCCCCGTGTTTCTTAGCGCTCACTTCTAACAAAATAGAGCCTAATTGAACTCACATTAGAAGAGTGTGGTACAGCCTGGGTACAGCAACTTATGGAGCTTGGAGAGGAGGTTTAAAAGCAGCTGTGGGCATGAAAAAAGGGCACCATAAGAATTTCTAGTCATATAGATAATTAAATATTCATCTGAGTATGGGCAGGACCTTAAAATCATAATGTTATGTTAGAATCCGTGCACGTCTAGCAACCTAGTAATTAACACGTAAGTCAAGTCCTCAGTGCGTGTCAACAAACTCTATTGGTAGATACCTAGTAATTAACACGTAAGTCAAGTCTAGGTATCTTTTGGTCAGTATGAATATAGCTGGTGTAATCTAAGTGGACGTACCCTCAGTGCATGTCAACAAACTGACGGTCATTATATGTAGGTAGGTCAGGACAAAGCAGAGTGATGACATAAAGGGGGTGATAGTACAAAGGGATAAAGCGTCAGTGGCCGGTGGCCAGTCGTGGCTGTGGTACTTGTCACAGTATCACACTCCAACACTCCTCCTTACCACGAACACGACTGGCACAATTCTCCTCCTCACGTTGGAGTCAGGACATGCCAAGCATGTGGCGTAGGTGTACAAAGAGCGGTTTTGGGATGGCTTTTGTAAATATGTCGGCGACGTTGTCTCTAGTGTTGATGTATTTAACGACAATTTCCCCCATCCGTGCACGTTCTTGTATGAAGTGGTACTTGATATCAAAATGTTTGACTTGGGCATGTGCTGTGGCATCTTCAGAAAGAGTGATAGCTGCCTTGTTGTCACAGAAGAGGGTGGTGGGCGCCGCTGTGAAATCCCAGCCGATTGCTTTTAGCAGCATTTGTAACCATATGCATTCCTGCGTGGACTCGTAGGCCACCATGTATTTGGCCTTGCAGGAAGACGTCGCTATGGTTTTCTGCTTCCAAACCGACCACAAAACAGCCCCTGTGCCTAGTGACCATGCATAGCCGCTGATGCTCCTCCTGGTGTCAATACAGCTTGCCCAGTCTGCGTCCGTAAAGCCTCTCAGCGCAATCATGGGTCCTCCAAGATTGAGTTTGAGGTCCTTGGTCCCTTTTAAGTAATGAAGGTGGCGGATGCCTGCGTTCCAGTGTGAGGTGTCATAGTTATCAAGGTACTGAGATAATTGCTGTACGGCAAAGGCAATGTCTGGTCGAGTGACAATGGCGATGTACAGTAGGCAACCTACTAGTGACCTGTATGGAAGCTTTGCTATTTTGCATTTTTCCTCCTTGGTCTGCGTGTTCGGTTTAGCACGTCGAAGCTTGAGTCCAGGTTCCATGGGCAAGGAGAGTAGGTGGGCATCAGTTTGACCAAACTGCTGGACAACTTGCTCAATGAAGGCTGTTTGTGAGAGGGAGACTGTGCAGTCGCTGTCATTCCATGAAACTGAAACCCCTACAATGTGTCTGGGTCTGCAGAGGTCCGAGATAGTCCACAACTCGCGCATCTGCACCTTGAACCTCTTGTTCTTGTCTCTTGTGTCGGCTATAGATAAAAAGTCATTGACATGAACAGCTGCTATGATGGTACCTGTCTCTGATTGTCTGTAATATATACAAGTTTCACAGGGGAGGCAAGCAAAGCCCCAGGCAACCACTTGCTCATTCAAGGTTTCATTCCAGATCCTTCCAGCTTGTTTCATGTCGTACAGTCCCCATGCAGTAGTTCGCATACATAGTTCTCCTTCCCTCGTTCCTTGAATCCTTCTGGCTGTTCCATGTATTGTATTTTGTCTTCTGGTAGTACTCCGTAAAGGAAGGGTGTCTTCACATCGATCTGGATGGCGTCCCAGCCTTTTGTTGCCGTGATATGTAGCAATATACGCCATGACTCCATACACGTGGTCGGTGTAAGGGGAACGCTTAACGTCTGCAGAACTCCTTCCACAGAGCCAGCGAGCACTGGTGACAAGCGGGAGTCAAGCAGGCATAGAGGCAGGCAAGAGTCAAGCAAGGGACCAGCAAGGCTAACCGAGTGGTCGGACGTCGCTAGAGAGCTTACAGTAGGTTCAGTGTGTAGGCCAGAAGAACACTGCTATTGTTCAGCCTGGGGATATTCTATCCATAGGCTGCCTATATATACTACATTGGTGGCTGTGCTATTACTAATACTGTTTACTAATCAGGCCCCGGTATATAAAGACTAACAATAATTGATGCTGAGTAAGGTCCATGCATATGACTCATCAAGGCTGACTACTAAGAGACGGAAGGGGAAAGGGTGGGCCAAGCGGCCAGTCGGATCTGCTAGGAGTAGGCGTATCGTTGGACTAAGCTCGGAGTAGAGTTGGACATGGTTTTGTGATAATCTTTGCCGTAGATCTGCTTGTAGCCTTTAAAGACAAGGCGCACCTTATATCTGACCGCTTTCCCACTCTTGTCTCTTTTAATCTTGAATATTGGTCTCCCTTTTCACACTTTCTGCCCATGTGGTACCTCCAATCGCAGGATAAGTCGGTATATGCCCATGTCTTTCAGTGATTTTAGTTCTTCACGGTATGCTCATTCCCATTTTGTCGCATCCAGGCTGAGTTGAGCCTCCTTCCACGTGTTCAGCGTTCATGGGTAGCAGTTCAATGTTGCCTGGCTGTGAGATGGCTGCCAGTATTCGATCGTGATCAATCTTGGGTTCATCTTGTGTGTGTGTGGGTGCTTGTTTGTGTGTGGGTGCTGGGTCAGGGTCTCCTTGCAGCTGTGTACGTACGTCATGTTCATTTGGGGGTCTTACTTGCTTCTCTTTTCTTTGTTCCCTGACATGTCTGGAACTGTCACGTATCTCATCTAGCGTTCTTTCTAGTCTTGTTGGCAATCAATCTTCTTTGCTGGCTGCCTTCTCCGTGAGATGTCATGTACAGTTCAACCTCCATGAGAACATGACTTTGTCTTCGTAGTCTCATGCTTGATGTTGTGGATCAGGCTGCTGCGGGTTTGGCACTAGGGGAGTGATTTCTACGTCGAGATAGCTGAGGTCGTCATCGTCCATCTGTGGAGAGGTGGCTGCCGATTCGTCTAGCTGCTGGAGAGTGGGGATAGGTGGCTCGACCTGGACCCAAGACTGAGCAGTTGCAGGCAGTGTTGTGGGTGCTGGGGATTCATGTCGTTTGATGAACTTCACGTGGTATGTCTGATATACCTTCTTGTTCTTTTTGTCCCAGCACCTGTACGTTTTAGACATCTGGCCATATCCTATCAGTACTGTCTTGATGGAACATGGCTGTACCTTTGGGTTATGTGTGGGGATGAGAATACATGCTTGGCAACCAATTTCATGCAGATACGAGTAGTCTGGGGCTTGTTTGTGCCACATTTTGTATGGTGTCTTTCCGCCAAGTGACTTTGTTGGGGTTTTTGCGTGAAGGTGAGCCGCTGTCATGTAGAACTCATCCCAGAGGAACTCTGGGCATTCGGCATTGATTCTCATGGATCTGGCCCTGCCCATCAGTGTCCTGTGCATGCGCTCAACTTTTCCAATGTGAGCTGACGTGTGCGGGGCGCTATGCTCATTTGATACTCCCCATGAGGCTAGCCATGCTTCCATTTCTGCGCTATTAAGCTCGCCATCAAAGCCCGTGCGGTACTTGCCAATTCTCAGTCCTGTTTTGTTCTCTTGTGTCTTTTTCCATGTCTGTAGTGCCTGAAAAGCTTCCCCTTTGTTCTTTAATGGTATGGACCAGGACATGCTTGTATAGTTGTCCACTACGTCTAGTATGTAATGGTTCCCTGACCTCGAGCGTATGTTTATCAGCCCAAACAGATCCGCCCATACAATTCTCAGCTTCTCTGTTACTCTATGCCCTTCCTGCCACATCTTTGGAACAGTTGTGTGCATCTGTTTTCCCAATATGCAACTGTCACATTTTGGTGGAGAGTGTGCAGGAGATGAAGTTGCACCTTTGATCCAATGATCGCAGGCAAGTTGCTGAATCGCCTGGTAATTTGCATGCCCAAGTTGTCTGTGCCAAGTTTCTGCACTGATAGTCATGTAGGTCTGTTTGACAATGTTGGCATCAGTTAAGTTGATTGTGTAGAGCCCCTTGTTTTTCAACAGTGGACCCCTTGCAATTATGGTTTCGGTAGGGTGATTGATTATGCGGACTTCTTTGTTATCAAAGTGTGAGTATGTTGGGCCATCTGTGGATATACAACTGACGGAGATGAGGCGTACAGCTGAATTGGGGACATATAATGCTTTCTCCAGTGTGAGCGTGTTGCCTTTAGCCGTGCAGAGCTTTATACTACCCATTCCATGTGCAGCAATAGATGATCCTCCGACGCCCTTGATGGCCTTGGGTGTAATGGGATGAAACGTGGCAAAGTTGGTTTTATAGGGGGAAATGTGAACGGTGGCACCTGAATCAACAAAGAAAGGATGATCTGTAGTGGTTGTGAGGATTGTGGCATTGTGAGTGTGCTGGTTCCAGTCGAGGAAAGTCTTTAGTTCTAGTTCCTCCTCCTCCTCGACCATGGCCATCCAGCCCTTCCACTTGGCCTTGTCAGTGGACTAGATATGCAGACTGTCTGTGGCTAGCCCCGCAAAGTTTGTCAAAACCAAGGGAGTAACTGTTGCTCCGCCAAGGGTCTGGAGCTTCTGTAGCTCATCCTCCTCCACTAAATAGACCTTTCCAGAGGGCCCCTTCAGCTGCGTGTATTGTTTTGGTCCTGCATCACCTGACCCTTTTGTCTTTTCACCTGCAGCTGCCTTGGCAGCATCCCAGGCAGCGTTGAAGCCAGCCTTCTGCATGGCGCCTCCAGGATGCGCACAGAATTGCGCTTTGTGCCCAGCACATGAGCGCCTGTGCGTGAGGCAGGTGGTGCAATATTTGAAGTTGGCAGGGTGGTTGTGACCGAGGAGGTGGGGTCTTTGCGGCCGGAAGCATCCCTTGGAGGTGGTGGCAAGTGCGGTGCCTACTGGTGTGTTGCCCGCTGATTTCAGAGCAGTTAGGTTCTGTACGGTTTCAAGAAGCTTGCGGATGTTATCCAATGTATACGAGTTGTTCTTAGTCACGTTGGCAAGGCCACAAGAGACTTGGGCCTGTATTGGCTTGTACTGAGGGCCGTTCAGGCTGTTCAGAAGGACCACACATTTGAACAGGTCCTTATCAAGAGCTTGGATAGCAAATATCCGATTCACAATGTTGCAAATGTGTCTGGCTGTCTCAGGTAGGGGTTCGCTGGATGAACACTGGATCTTCAAGACCTCCTGGATTAGGGCTACCATTTGGACAGGTCCTTTGCTTTCTGCACGAGTCTTGACGGTGTTAAGAAGCCCTGCTGCAGTCTTGGCATTGTCGAGTCCTTCATACTCTGACTCTTCGAGTGCAGTGAGGACAACTGTGTGGGCAAGGTCGTCGTTTGCCACCCAATTTTGGTATGTGACTGGCTCATCCTTGGCGCTCGGTGGAGAGATAAGGGGATCAAAGACATAGGGCTTGAGCCCAAGCAGGGAGAGGTGAATTTTCAGGGCTGTAGTCCAGCAGACGAGGCTAGTAGTGGATGAGCTTCGGCTAAACTTCTCCTGTTTCCATTCGGTGCCACGAATGGATATGGCTTGTACAGATGGGGCAGCAGTGTCACTGGGATTGGAAGGCATTCTAAGTATAGTTGTGCAGGTGGGCAGGCAAGCAAGTTACTAGGTAAATCAAGGCAGAACAGGGGAGGCACCCTTCCAGATTGTATACTGGACAGAGATCTCGGCAATGCAGACAAAAGGTAAAGGGCAACCCCGTATGGGGGGGGCTCCGGTGTGATTGGCAAGCGCAATGACAAGCGAGATGAGAAATTCCAATGAGCAATTGATACTGTGTTGTTTTGCTCAAGCTAGGCCCATAACCTGTTAAAATCTGTGCACGTTTAGCAACCTAGTAATTAACACGTAAGTCAAGTCCTCAGTGCGTGTCAACAAACTCTATTGGTGGATACCTAGTAATTAACATGTAAGTCAAGTCTAGGTATCTTTTGGTCAGTATGAATATAGCTGGTGTAATCTAAGTGGACATACCCTCAGTGCGTGTCAACAAACTGAGGGTAGTGTGTATCATAGACGGTCATTATATGTAGGTAGGTTAGGACAAAGCAGAGTGATGACATAAAGGGGGTGATAGTACAAAGGGATAAAGTGTCAGTGGCTGGTGGCCAGTCGTGGCTGTGGTACTCATCACAGTATCACACTCCAACATGTTAAAACACAAAGAAAAAAGAACAAAGAACTTATTGCAGCCTCAACTATCCTTGACTATGTATCTGACATAGACCAGCCATATGTGGAAGGGATTTTGGCAAGCTTTGAGTGCCAAACATGCCTTCAGAAATTTCAGTCTCTTTGACCTACCAATCTTACTGATTTTTCCACCTCCAAAGATATTTAAATAATGTAAATAACATATATTGACACAAAACAAGGCTCAGAAATGCTCCTACAGCAACCTCCTTTATAACCCATACTCCCTGATAACCCATACTTTTTGGCTTCCATGGAGGGGCCATGGGTTATGAGGGAGTTGACTGTAGTGCAGGTTAGGAATGGTTAACATACTCTAATCGATAGCCATGTAAACAGCATTCAAGATCAGGTTCACACTGAAGCTTGAAGGTTTTGTTTGTCACAGTCATCCATAACGCTGATTGCTTTTATTGATCTAATCAAATTTTGCTTGCCACAACTTATGTACTTTCTTTGCGCATATTGTGTTCCTCACTATGCCATGCACTCACTACAAACAATGGTGTTTACAAGGGGAAAGAAACAAGACTTGCTAACATTTGAACAACAGCGTCTACAAAAAGAAAGCAAACAGGTTGCATGGGTGGCTATGCATAAATGTGAGGAGAACGACTTCCTCCTCCACCTAAAGGCTCCTCATCTATCAGCCAGAATGGCAATGGATGGCTCTAGGAAGGTGCAGCAATGGCATGCAACTTTGCCACCCATTGACAACAATCACCTGACAAGCGAGAGCACAGACAATCATGCAAAATATGCAGAAGACCTATCACTAGCCCCTTAGCTGCAGACTTATGCAAGGAAAAAAATTTTGAGTTTTCCTGTCAAACATGTCTCAGACATGCCCACTCCAAGCAAAAAGGTGGTGGATGTCTCTACGAAGGTGCAGCAATTGTGTTCGACTTCAAGACCCATTGACAAGGATTGCCTGACGAGCAAGAGCCCATTTTGATACTATAATATTGTGCCCTTGAAGCTGTCCAGGTCATGTACTGTAGATGGCTCCTGGGCCTTGCAACTTGGAAATACTGGCAAAATTTTGGCTGTGCAATGGACAAGCCATTACAATACAAGGTTGACCCCTTAGTATGAACCTCTTGGGGATTCATACCACCAGAGGACTTCTTTGGAATGCTCATAGCCTCTAAACCTGGTGCTAGGACATTTGCTTGATTTGTATTTCAGGTCTTCGAAGTCTTTGACACCCACCCCCTGTATAACCCCCCACATCCACTATGACAACGGCATGATATTTCATCATTGTCAATGGAGGACTTTGTGATGGAGGCTCGCCTTCTCCAGGGGGGGTGGTTTAATAATGGGGACATCATATTTATTATTCTGTATACTTTACATCGCTTCTTCATCCGAGCAGTGTGACACATACCCTGATAGCAGTCACAATAGACTTTCCTTCAACCTGCAGTGGTCTGCCTGGATATCTGGCAGCAATGACACAACAAACAAATTTTAGAGGTCTTGGATTGCCTATCAGGAGGTTCGAAGGTACTTCGTTCTCACAGCACTTAACGGAGGAGTAGCCCGTAGCATACATGATACGCGACCGAATGTATGTAGTACGGACCCCGGTCGTTCATGCGTGGACCTCCCCGGGCAAATCTACCCTACCCTACCCTATGTATGGTACGCAGGTTTACTTAATTGTGAATTAAGTGATTTGACATTGTTGTGACTACATTATACAAGGCTTGCTTGAAGCAATTGGTCGCTAAACCACAGTAGTCTGCTTGTTTGTCCTTGACCTTCTGCTGTCCATAAGCCTAGTAGATGATCACAGGAGCAGGTGAGCAGACCACTGGGTTAAGTGATAATCTATCCACAATAGTTGCATGGAATGGTTTGCGGAAATCCGTCATCTTGATTTGCAGTCGTCCGAATGGAGGTCGAAGTAGGGCGAGCGGACCGAGATTGCTATCAACCTTTTAACCTTTTCTACGGTTCTCTGCGTAGATCTCACAAGATGGTTATCAAGCTTTTTGATTGACCATGAATGGAATTGGAGGTCCCAGGTTACTATATGGAAGTCTACAGGATAGTCAACATGAGGCTGTGCGCTAAGCTAGTTTTATCTCCATCGGCGACACACTCCGTGACGAAACTTTTTGGGTGGCATACCGTGACGTCGTTAGGCCAGTTACCAAGGCATATTACATGTTTCCAAACTCGGTTTCGTTACACTGTAAGTAAAGCTGGAATAAATCCCATTCAGGGTGGTGGCCTGACGTGACTGGTTTGCTGCCGAACATCAGAGTGAACGTGTGAAGAATTGTGCTGATAATCGCAAGCTACATCGTCCGTCAAAAATACAAGTTGATGAGCAGTATGCTTAATTTCACTGCCGGTGCTGATAGGATGAGAGCCGCCAGGGGCTTAGTCTGCAAGACCTTTGAATAGTCACCAGTTGTACGTGAACGAGAGGACTGGAGGAACTATGGTGGCGAAGTTTTCGGATGACAACAGACAAGAAGGAATTCAAAAATGACCTTGAGCACGAGCTCTGCTAAACCCACAACCTTTCGATCTAAGACCAGCATCAGAAGTCCGTTTAGAGCCAGTACGTACTTCCTTCCTTTGAATTTGACAAGGTCTATCATACCGATCGCCAACTCTTGCCAGAGCATTCACCTTCGTGATGATATCTGAACAAAATTTCTACATCACGATATCCTCTCAAGCTCGAGTAGGTTGAGTTTACTTGCAAACACACTTGCTTCGAAAACTTGATTTATGACTCACTGTTCTTTACGGATTTGTTCAATAGCACTATATACTATCTTCATGGTACCGATGTTGCGTCGCATAAATAACATACACTCTCAATCACAAACGAAGAAATGTCGCTCGAAGGGTTATATTTTCCACTCCCTAAAATGCCCTCTAACACGTCTGCTACGATTGATCCTGCTCGTTTTTTCTTCCTTTGGCGTTAACCTTGGGACGCAACAATGGGCATTCAAAGTTAGGGAATACTGTACGCTCTCCATGCTTCACCAGCACTCTCGTTGTTGCCACCGACCCAGGCACTCAGCATGGTTGTCACACTGGTCTTGATTATCCAACCCGCAAGGATAATGATCGATGTAAATATAGGTTTTATGTCAAGCACGACTAGAATGATCATGACTCTTCACAGTCCCTTTATGGAATATGTTAACTCACCACGCAAACCGAATCCAGCAGACATCCCACCTAGAACGTTACGGATGACCCACTCACGGTTGATTTGGTCATCTCCAAAGACATTATGAACATTTGCGGAAAAATTATCGTACAGATATTCTCCCCCCCATGCTTTGTCGACGGAAAATGTAAATGTAGAAGATGACGTCGGACGCCATATCGTTAGAAGAAACAGGAGGAAAAGTTTCGTCAGGGATGAATAGAATAATGTCAAGGGTATTAGAGAGAATCTATGAGTATGGTTGATCAAACTACGAAGATTCAACAGAAGAGAAAAGAGAAACCTGAATTCCCGCTTGATGTCAGAGCTTGGGATTGTTGTTCCACGATATCGCCAGGTCTGTACCCCCGAAATTAGACGCAGCACAACATGAGAAGCTATAATAATTCCTGAATGGAACGCTATCGTTTCTGAAAACCATAAGCGTAGAGATTGAAGTGGGACAAGTAGCAATCCTACCAGCAAAACACCCTGCGAAAACACGAGCAAACCCATTCAATGTCTCCTTGTTCCACGGAGAGCGGGTCATCGGCTGGTCAGGATCTGTCACAATTTCTGACTTGAGGTTTGAAGACAACGATATGGAGGTCTTACTCAGATAGCTCCATCTGATAACTTATATGTTGTCAGTAGGTAAAATCAACAAGTGTGAAATTGGCATCATACACGCATCTAAAAAGATAAGTATTGCACCAAGACGAAGAACAAGAATCCATCTTTCCTGGGAAAAATCATTGATTCAACGGACTTTTTCTCGCACACGGAAGACACATACCCCCTCTCTAGATACAAGCTCTCCACCATACGTCTTTTGAGTTTCTGATGTCGATTTATGCGGTTTTGTTCCACGGTTATATAATAGATGTCGATATACCCCACGCTTGAGAAGAATGAGATCGAGTAGTAGGGTTAACGAATCATGCTCCACATAAGGGTCTGCAAAACAAAGACAGACCGGCTTGGGAATCGATTCAGAACTTCACGTCGAGATGTTTAACTTTAAAAAGGACACAGACGCACTGCTCAAGTCTAAGATTATATGCTGATTCATATTCTGTGTACAAATACGGAATATAACTGGTGCAGATCGTACAAATAGGCATGAGGATGTTTAGCACTGGCAGTCAGGATTTCCAGTGGTCACAATCACATTTAAGTGACAAGTCACACTTGCTATAACCCAAAAGAAGTAATATCGCGTAAGCCGTGATATGACGTATGGTTTGGTGGTGGTCGCGCGAGTTCATTGCTAACAGTATTGAAAGTCCAGTTTACTCAATTATTTGCATGCCAGGAAGGAGCAACGCTCGTTAAAATGAACACAAGCATCAAGCGAAGCCTCCGCTGCCGTTTATTGAATTTCTTAGAATACACGATTGCTATAGTGCAGTTACAGAGGATGGTAACAGTATATCTCATACAGCTAGGACGAATTTTCACTTAAAAAACTACAATGAGAATGATAGACTGTGCCCACCCAGCCAATCGTCGTGGTACTAGTCACAATTGAAATAGTTTCCTGGGATGACATTCGGACATCCTTGTGTGTCTTTCAAATAATCAACACAATGGTTCCTCAAATCTAAAGCCGAAATCCTCAGCCTCACCTTTATTCGTTGGACAATCAGCTGGGTCATCGCAGCATCTGATGCATGCGCGCGGTCCTGCAGGTTCTACCAACTCCACATAATGATTATACCTATCCGGTCACACAGAGTCAGTTTCAGTTTTAATTGTTATCGGATGTTAATTACCCCAGGCATTGACTTCCCTGTGGATTTCCCATTCCTCTGACTCCACCACTAGAATCATATTGGCCCCCTACATCTCTGGAGTTGAGTCGACTGAGGAGTTCTGGGCGAATACATCCCGTCACTAGAATTGAAGGCATCAACTGTCCTGCTTCAAGGAAAGCAGAGGGAGATCATCCCACACTGTACATATTTCCTCCCGTGTTTCCCCTGTCCTTTTTTGAATTCGACATTGCGCCAAAATTGCGCCGGAAACTGGCCTTGACGAGAGGAAAATTGAGCTGCAGCTGAGCAATATGTCTTCATACCGCCAGGATGCTCGCTATCTCCGACGTTTGTATGAGCATTCCTTTGACGTGGCGATTACAACCAAGATGTTTAACAGAATGAGTTTATCCATCTTACCGAGGCATGATCATACTATGAAAATATAGATTATCCACGGTTGATTATACAGGAAGCATCGTCGTAGCATACCAGAACCTGTTTGTGTCTGTAACAGAGACGATATTGTCCAGTGCCCCCAATGTAGAATTGTATACCCCAGGAAGAGCAAGGGAAAGCTGAACGTAATAAAGAACAATTAGGAATGAGGAAACGGGGATTTGCATTCTGCTGAGGCTTGTCAGAGTGGCTGAACATTCGATTACCTATTTTATAGTAGACGTTGGATGATTTCGCGGTCAAGCACATCTGATGCAGCACTCCCGTCCCACCTTGAAACATGGATGGCAAATCATGGTCCGGAATGGAGATCTCGGAAGTGACTTATAGAGTGTCGAACTTGAAGTCTCACACAAGATGAGCCTACAGCGGTCCTAAAGAGCATCGTGAACCCGTTCCAATGTTGACTCTAAATCAATAATACGTCAAGATGAGTCGTACTCCGGATGGAATGGGGCTCGAAATGATCAAAAACATGAAGCATACACCTCCCCAAACTCTGCGGGTTACATTGACCGGGATATCCACATTTTCACATCATTCCGCAGGCAAGCGGAACTTTCAAAAAAAGAAAACCATTGTCTGACCTAATCCTTTGTCGATATCCGCAAAACGCGGCTTCCCTACTAGCCCTGAGTAATGTGTCGGAACGCCGATAACGTGCCTGAGGCAAGCCAAGGGATATCTCCGATTTCTTTTCACTTAACCTGGCCAAGCTGAAGCGCCGAACATACAGATGTGTAGACGTCGATACTAGCAAGCTTTATCAAACGCTTTAATCATTTGAAAATTGTAGTGGTAGAGGATCGCCTTGGACAGATTTTCCAGGAATTATCATCAAGTTTCTTTGGGGGTCGGAAATTAAATCTCTGTTATTGACGACCCCAGCTAGCCTGACTTCAATGCATACAATCAAAGTGATTGCCCGGTATGACATTGAGACACCCTTTGGTATCTTTTGAGGAAGTCAGCCTCTAGAACCGAAGGCCCGGCAGGCTCAACGAGCTCAACATAGTGTCTGCATCTGATACATCCATAATTTCAATAGAGGAAAGACACACTGAAAACCCGAAGAGCTCACCCGATACATTTACTGTCTGCAGATTGCCTCTCCCATTTGTTCCATCCGAATCGTACTGCCCACCAGCAGAGCGCGGTTTGATTGACGAAGGCGGTCGTTGGTTCTCAACACGTATTACATATTTCAACTGTTTTCCCGTCGAATAGAAACATCCGTTTTGAATATGCCAAGCTCGGATGGCGTCACACTTTGCTGCTACAGTCTTTCCCGTCAGTCTTCCTACAAACGAAGTGGCATAATTGCAGTTTTCTAGCACCAGGGAGTAAGGAGATATCGGTATAGAACGCTCCTAACAGTATTGCAAGAATTGTTTGATTGATGCGGAGATCTATCTGAGATAGACGGTTTCCATGCTTTCGAAATAGTATGTTTGACCCGTGTGGTTTGAGTCATTGCCTTTTTGTCGAGACCCGGTGCATGAAATCGATCGGGAACTCGATGGAAATGTATCTTAGGGCATTCTTCGAGACGAAAATGTGCGAAGGTCGGTAATTTTAATTGGACTGTAGGATCGGACAGTTGCGCGAAGGTGAACCACCGCTGTTATCATTTCAATAGGCGAGGTGAACGATGCTCAAGAAGATTAGGAGTCAAGGAGTACGTGAATAATCTTTCTCACTTCTTATATGTTTTGTTCTTTGTATGGCTGTTTGTGTCGTTGACCTCACCAGGAATTTTGCAACTGTCATATCGTATAACAAATTAGGGCACCAGGAGCAGTCTGGATGGAGAAAATGGCCTCGGAAAAGACTTACCAGGGACACACACTTCGCGTCATGACAGTCACGCGACGATGGCTCAGAGTAGTTATGCGTGAGATCTGCTAAAATTCATAACGACGCAAACACGGCTGCTAGCAGGTCGTATAGAGCGTAGTGAGAGATGGGTAAGAGGAGTATGAAGGTTAGAGAGATTCTGCGAACTGAGAAGTTATGTAAGCCTATAATTAGAAAACAAGAGACAGCAAAGTGTATCGTCCCAGCGTCCTGCTGTGATCCACGAAGAGTTTTGATCGCTGCGAATACCTGGCAAGAGCTGATGCATGATGTCCGGCTTGGCTTCGGAGGGAGCATAGAAAAGATGGATGTACAATGTACATTTACAATGTATATGACAATCGGTAGACCTCGAACATTGATATGATGGAGGAAAACCGGTGAAGCCGCACTTTTTGTGAGACGTTGCGGAAAAATTGTTGAATAAGCAGTGACGCAGGAGAATCGTATTCATAAACATGCAAGGTCAAATGTCTTGGATAAAGAGAGTCGAGATTCATTTCTCGAAACATCGAAGCAAGACTCTTTATTTTGATTCCTCAGGTGCAAGATCTTCTAGATGTTCGAGTTGCGTAACGCGAATGATAGATTCTGGCTACAATGCACTGGAAGAGTTAAGTTCGAGTTTATGATGATGAGTATTGTCTGCGAGTGGGAAATCCATACAGCAAATCAATGCTCCTCCAAGAAACACGTTATCTCTACGAATCACCACCAAGAAGGAAGTCGACAAACATCTTCTTGAACTCGTTGGGCTTTTCGGCATGGACTGGTTGAGGTATTGTCTCAATCGACTTCCCCTTGAAAAAGAGACGTACCCCAATGTCCTGTGTCAAGTACTTTCAACTTCATTTTCGGAAAGAATGTCCTGAATATGGGAAGATTCGAGTCATTGATATAACTGAGAAGAAGACATCAG
>QLOM01002349.1:0-10007 GCA_003313785.1 Termitomyces sp. MG148 | reverse complement strand
GAGGCAGGCTTGATTTTCAAGGCGATTGAATGTTTGACTCCAGCAGGCGTTGGGAATGTCAAGTCCTGCAAAAATTTTATCAGCGTACTTGCGAATGTTTGAGACAGAAGTAGAGCGGATAGATTGAACTTGCGTGAGAACCTGTGAATGTATATCAGAGTAAATCAAAACACTTGTAAGTAATAGCAAAGTAATATTGAACTCACTGCATCTCTAAATGCAGGCAATTGCTCTATGAATCCATAGAACTTGGGAAGCATAACATCATAGAGTTCATACATGGCACAAAGAGTATACAGAGCAGCAGAATCTTCAGTTGAGAGGTTGACAGCCTGTTTGAATGATGGGCGCTGGTCAGGGCAGCATTGTAGAAAGGCACCCTCATCCGGCCAAAGCTCATAAAAGAGAGCATACTTCTTGGAAAGATGGATAATTTCTGACTTGTGAGGGATAAGCCAAGGATGGGTGAGCCACTGAACCTGGTTTCCAGTGCTGTTTGCAGACCCGACCTGCGGTGCTTTTAGTAGATTGATCTCATCTTCTAATTGTGAAATGGTTGTGCGCTGTTTGACCAGCACAGTGCGGCAAGCTGTAAGCGCCTATAAATGAGATGCAGATCAGATTTTGGCCATGACGAGATAAGTAAAGAGTAGGAATAGGAATATAGAGACATACAGTTGACATTTCTGCAATACTAGGTGAACGGGACCCCAGCGCAAGAAGAATCAACCCAAGAACGTCGTCAACAGTGAGAGTCCTATCAGTAGTAGTAGACATGTCAGATATTGCAGCATTCAAGAAAAGAGACTTATTATATACCTGTCAAGATTCATTGTGGCTGTGGCCGTTGACATGTTGCAAATCCAAGTCTGATGCGGCGTCGGGAGAATATTAAGGCAGTCAGTCTTAATATAACAATGCAAGCAAAAATTCACAGGCTATAAGATTCAGACGTAATAAAAAAGATCACCACTCTTTTAGATTACATGCTTACCATTGACAAGTTGTATTATGTTTCTTAATAATATACACGGTGTCAGATTTCCAGCACAATCCAGAATAGACGCATAATATGCCGCACCCTAGTCCCAGGGGTGATTCTGTCGGTGAGGCATACAAGTCTACTCTGGCCTGTGCCTCAATCTGAATCCTCAAAAATTGTACAACGGCTGTTGTTAGAAATATGACAATTCAGTCACTTGTCAGTCTATTCAGATAATCTGACTCCATACCTCCACAAAAAACAGTCATCTTTGGGTTCAAAAGTCATGCGTCATTCCATTGTATTGTCATAGATACGGATCCTCGAATTGATACCAGCCTATCTCAAAAAATCGATAAGACTAGCCTGTAACTTTCCAAATAAGTAGGAGTATAGTTTCAGAGCACAGCACAAAAAAGCTTCAATAATATTAGACTGACCATTACTAATAGAATCTGAATCCATGACAAGTCTAAGAATCCAGGATGAATCGGATTGGTTGCGTGAGAGGGACAGGTTGCGTGATATTAGGGGACGAGGGAATTTAGCAAAGAAGCTAGGTGTAGAAGGCCGCGTGGAAGTGACTGTTCATGGATGAGGCAGGAGTAAGAGCTTTCATCCTGTATATGTTGAATAAATCGAGGGCGATAGGCAATCGACGCAAAGCTAAGTGTTTGCGTGGATATAACGATGTATTGAGTTCAAACGCACAAGGACTTATTGTCCTTGTTGTCTACTTATATACAAATATATCACTGTCCATTTAGTCAACTACTATGTCGTAATAAGTAGCTACGGTGCCCGTTATCGATTAGTAAATGATCAAATGACAGATAAACATATAGTGGCTATATCACGCGATACTCCCTCTGTTCTGCAGGTTTACTAAGACACGCCAGCTTCAACAGTATAGTCGTTCAGGGATGGGAGGACTGGGACCAAGTGCAGTGGTAGTCGACCGCCGCGGCGGTGGGGGAGGTGGCTTTTTCCCTGACATGGTGTTCCCCGCTGCTGCAGTTTCTGTTGCGCGCCGTGGGAGCGACGGAGGTGAAGTGATATGAGAAAGGTCAGGGGTAAAAGCCTCTGCAGGAGGCTTTCTCACACCTGGAAATTATCATCAAAGCCACTGTTGTTAAAGTCTGCAGTTCTAGAGAAAGGTACAAAAAGTTCATCTTCACCGCCTCCGAGACTGCTAATGATGCTTGCACCATCAGACGGACCGTTAAAGAATGCGGTAGTATGATGTGCTGAGAGGAGTTTCCTTCCAAAGTCGTGGTCATCGTCGAAATCATCCAGTGAATAAGTAATCGAGTCATTATCTGCAGAATCTTGGGTTGCGTCATTGTGAGAGGGTACCGTCAAAAAAAGGGTTGTTTTATAAGAGTTTTTGGGATGTCTAGGATTATTCAGAGTGGCCACTTCTACGCAAGATGTTGGAAACAGCCCTTTCTTGCCATTCAATTCTCCCATCCACCAATCATCCAAGACTTCATGAAGAACCATGATCTCGTCTCCAGAAATGAACGACAACTCGTCCACAACGCCAGAGAAGCTTTGTGTCGTGCGGACAAGCCTCTTCTCAAGAAGATATGGAGGTTTCAGAATCTTGGGCGCAGACACAGGCGAAGCGTCTCTCGACTTTGACAACCTTCGAGTAAGAGAATGGAATGTGCCAGACTTCTTTGGTGGTGAGCTGCGTGTGCTATCCTCCTCAGATTCTCCTTCAGATTCTGCCTCTAAAGAAGAAAAATTGTCCTTGTCCTTCTTCTTGCTACGGCCTGTCATAGACTCCATCGCACTGGATGCCCAGCCCATAACGCCCGAGCCCGAGTCCAGACCATTGACGTTTTTTACAATCGTTGCTTCCTTTCAATCCGCGCATCAGCCAAATTGTCTTGAGCAAACAGGAGAAAGAGAAAGTGGAAAAGTTGGATGGCGTTGGATGGCGTTGGATGAACAGCATGAGAGAAAGAGGATGAGAAAGGAAATGATATCTACTGTTGCTGAGCATCTTTCTCGGCAGCAAAGACGAGGTCGACGACGCGCTTGGAGTAACCCCACTCATTGTCGTACCAGGCGATAAGTTTGACAAAGTTCTCGTTGAGCTGAATACCGGCAGCAGCATCGAAGATTGAAGAGGCGTCACGTCTGACAAAATTGGTGGAGACAAAGGCGTCATCGGTGTACTCAAGAATGCCCTTGAGGGGGCCTTGGGAAGCCTCCCAGACGGCAGCCTTGATCTCCTCATACGTAGTCTTTTTCTCCAGGCAGACGACAAGATCAACAACGGAAACATCAATGGTAGGAACACGGAAGGAGAGATGACTAGATACTTCGTCAGAGATATGCATGGAATATAGACTATTTGTCATACGCGAGCTTTCCGTTGAGGCTGGGGATGACCTTGCCGATGGCCTTGGCGGCACCAGTAGATGAGGGGATGATATTATTGTTGACACTGCGTCCGCCACGCCAGTCCTTGTGAGAAGGACCATTCACAGTCTTCTGGGTGGCAGTAGTGGCATGGATGGTGCTCATCAAGCCTTCAATGATGCCGAACTTATCATGAATAACCTTAGCAAGGGGCGCAAGGCAGTTAGTGATGCAAGAGGCATTGGAGATCTGGATTTGATAAAAGATTATGCGAAGGAATAGATCAGGTACATCTTAACAAGCGAGAGATTGATTGAGACGCACCACTTGATATTTAGAATCATACTTGTCGAGGTTGACACCGACGACGAACATAGGTGCATCGGCCGAGGGAGCAGAGATGATGACCTTCTTGGCACTGCCCTGGAGATAGAGCCCAGCCCTGATTGCGAACAAGTCAGTCAAATGTCACGGAGAGGGTTTCGGAGAATTATGCCTACTTCTCAGTAGTGGTGAAGACGCCCTAAATGAATCAATCTATGAATATCATCCAATAGCAGCACCCGAGCAGAAAAAACATACAGTTGACTCTACAACGTACTTGGCACCGACTGAAGACCACTTGATATCTTGGGGATTCTTCTTGCCAAAGACAGCGATGGGCTTGCCATCAACTCAGAGCTTGCCGTCCTTGGCCTCGACTGAACCCTTGAAACATCCATGAACGGAGTCATACTTGAACATGTAGACCTAAACACGCGTAAGGAATTGCTTTCCATCAACTCTGAAGGACTTTGGACAGACCATGTATTCAAGATCAATGAAAGGACTGCAGAAAACAGATGAGACAAATCGAATCACGATACATTCACCAGTGGACTCACTTGTTCACAGCGACAACGTTGACTTTGTTGTTGAGGAGAGCATTACAGAGAACGATACGGCCGATATGACCTAAGACGTGTTACGGCCTGAAGTTCCCCAAACTGGAATATCAACTCACCGAAACTTGAAGGCGACGAGTCTGATCAATTGCAGAATCAAAGAGACAATCAAGATGACATACCCGTTGATACCGACTTTGACGACCTGGAGGACCATCAGTCGCAAAAGCCAATAAGGGAGAGACATGAAACCGGTTAATAGTTATACATACGCCCCGGTGGTCGCTCCGCTATCTGCTCGCTTCCTCGACGAACGAGATGCTGGCCTTGATGGTGGCTTACTAGATGCGGATTTTGGGCTCCTGGAGAGTTTCCGGGAGATTTCATGTTCAGATTCTGGTGAATTTCTTGAGTGTGGAAATACATGAGGAGGCGTGGATGTTCGGCGAGGTGGGACATGCATCAAGGATGACCTGGAAAACGTTAAAGAACCCTTTTCCAACGATGGTATTAGAGATTTACTCGTCAACCCATTCACTTTTGACCTCTTTGAGAACATTTAGATATTGTTTGACAAAATGAATTTCTTGATCAAGGAAATTGGTGAGGTCGCGAAGCTGATCCATCTCCTTGTCCTGGATGGCGTGCATCTGGGTTTTGACTTCTTCAGACGTCTCGTCGCTGCCAACAAGTAGTTAAGAGAAAGAAACATGCCACCAGATACATGTACATACTAGCGGTCCCGAGCTTTCTCCATCTCTTCCTCGGCTTCCCGTTTTTCTTTATCTTTTTTTCTGTTTTTAATCTTTTCGAATTTGTTTACAGCCGCGTCATAGCTCAACCTGTCATGTCATCAGAAGACTGTCACTCAAGCTTGTGAATGAATATTTACAGACCTCCGACTCTCAAGCTTCTTCCTCTGAGCCTCATAGTCTTTGATCTCACACGTATATTTTTCCAGAGAGGATAGGAAAGTATCCTTCAAGGTCAAAGCGAATGCTTCCTAGAGCGCAGCAATCTTGCAATGAGCACCTCCAAATTTGACTAGCAATGTACCTGAGGACCAATCAGTATTTCGGCCATATACGCAATGACATTATAACGTTACCGAATGCCAAATCATCACCAAACTCTCCTCCATGTGCAATCATCACAATGCCTAGCAAGTCAACTAAGCTTTCCCAACTGCATTGGCGGAAGATAAGTATTTTAGGTTTTCTGAGGCTTTACAACATCAACTTGCCTGCTTGCTGGCCATTGTGGGCAGATATTAGTTATGATATAATGAAAAGGAGACCTCTGGAGAAAAGCAACGATCAAGACGTCGGACTCTGAATCTGGCTTGATGAACGGGAACGTGGCTAGCTGAATCTGGACAATGAGACAATGACAATGGACTGGCCTGAGTTCGGCTCCACATAAATGAAGTACATAATAGTGTGTGTCAGTCATGGGATCTTGGTTGTTCATTGCAACGTTATCTGATCTCCAACGTGAAATGATTTCTCAATCACTATTAGGTGTTGATTGATACCTTTTTGGAATTGCAAGTTTCATTCTAACTAGCATATGCATCCAACAAGCACTCGCTTTAAAATCATTTGTTGCTTTAGATATGATGCACTGGTATGCTTTAAGTGATAGTCTACAATATTAAGGCCTCTCATAATAAGTTGTTGTGAGCACGCAAAAATATATCTGCGTCAAGAATGTCGAATAAGAAATAGTCTCAATTTTGTGTTGAATTCTGGTGTGTGACCCTCTCTGGAACCATGACGACGCCACAAATGATGGTATGGATAGAAATTAGCTCACTGTTCTTGCGTTTGTTTTCTCGGAAGCAAAGGAAATTGAGGTCAATGTCTTTCTGCGGCCGTCGGTCAGGATTTTGGAAGACAGATGAAAATGGTTGAACCAGGGCCAAAGGATAAGCTTGATCACCCACAGTACATGAGAAAAGGTGGACAAGGCGTGCAACATAAGGCTTGTCCTGAGTATTGACTAGAACACAATCATAGCGTGGGTGGCCATGGAATTCAGGATTGCACCGCAGGTGGTCCATCTTGACTTCCCAGTCAGATATGCATGTATACTGGACTCTCAAGTAGCGATGTTCAGTTATCTATTAATAGTATTAGAGAAACACAGGTTAGACACAATCTAATCTGTTGACACACCTGGCTTTCATCATCAAAGCTCACAGTTTTCCCATTGGAAAGAGGAATGCCATAGAGAGGAAGGAACCTGGTCATAAACCTTCCCAGCTTTGATCTAAACCAGTCAAAGGCCTGATCATTTTTGTGATCTTCTAATACTTGCAACAGTGCTATAGGTGGCATTGATAATCCAAGCTTTCGCAGTTGATTATAGGCACTAGAGTCAAAACCAACTTCAAGCATCATGCTGCTTGAATCTAAATCATCATCAGACTCAGAATCAAAGCATAATGATCTTTCATAGCTATCCAGAGAATCAATATTAGAGCGAATCAAACCAGACACTAAGAGACATTGATCTGCATCCAGTATCTGTTATTGACATTTAATGTTTATAGACTTAGGTCAATTGAAGAAAGAAGAATTCTGGCATACCTGTTTTGCAAAATCCTTAAAATTTGAACGTCAAAGATATGATTGCTTGATTGGTCCATGCATCTTCTCATTTGGCTTAGTGCTGTAGTTGCAAGAAACACCCTTGGCAATGATGTCATCAAAAAGATGCTTTCACAGATGTAACTTGATGAAGTTCCATGATTTTGGTTTTGGCAACCCCTCCACATCATCTGATGTTGCTCCAAGTATCCCATCATTATTGAGATCTTCAGGTCCCATACCATCAAGTTCACCAGTGACACGAGTTTGTTCAATATAATTCTTAATAAGATATTACAATAAGTCTTTCACTCTATCTTAAACAATGGACTTACTGTTATCAAAGGTGTAAACACATCCTCCAATTCCTTTCTGCCAGCTTTTATTGTACAATCTGTATGGAGATCAAAACCAGCATACATCCGAACATTGAGGTATGAGCAGAGGCACTGAAGAAGGAGATATCCATTGGACTTTGTATCTGCTGATAATACATCTTGTGCAGCAAATAAGAAAATCTGTTATTAATAGTATAAAATATTATATGAGCATGATAATATCTGAATTGGAATAGAAATTGCACCTTGGAAATATCACAATTTTTTGATCCATCATTGAATGTGATATTCATGACAGATTCAAAGTGATTTAGTCCCCTCCATCGTGGCATATGGTTAAAACTAAAAGCTAGATATGAGTGGATTGTTCCAAAATCTTTAGTTGAAGAATGATATCCAGAGTCAATGCGAGCAATATCCATTTGAGAGGTGATCAGAGACTTGAAAACCTTAAAGAAGTGATCTTCCCATAGTCCATTGTCATCAAAGTGCAAAATGTCATAGGATAGTGCATGATGAAGATCTCCATATTTAATAGACCACATAGCATTCTGTCAATGTAATTCAATGAATATTGATGTATTGGCACCCTAATTACGAAACAAAAGGATAACATACTTCAACTGCATGGAGACTTTGTTCTTTCAAGGCATCTTCAATAGCTCCAGCAGTGCGGAGAGTCATGGACTTGAAGAAAAGTTCCTGAGAGCTTGATTGGGTCCGTAAAGGAAAGTCAACAGATAGATCCCACATCTGTTCTTGTGGTACTAGGCAAATTGGGCATGGGTATTTGCCCTTAAGACCACAAATAAGAGACATGACAGACCTAAACTTTTGTGAAGTCAACAAAATCATAGAAAACAAGGATCCTTACATTTCCTCATAGTCAGCGAATAGCATGAGAATGAATGGCCAGAGCCATCGCAAGATATTGTCAGCTTTACTTAATTTCCATGTACCATTTTGAGCTAAATCAATAATTTTTGCCAGAAAGATTCGAAAGCCCTCATGCCAAACTGCATTCTTGAAGTCAACAAATCCTTTTTTTCCTGTTTTGGCCGTATCTTCATGAACCTATGAGATGAATCAATCTGTCAGCTCAATGCTTGAGCACAAATAGATAACTAAACTATTGGTAACCAGCCAACAACACGGCCTCCACCTCTTCCATTGGTGTTTCAAATGTAGTGCGGAAGAAAGGCAAATCGCGCAACAATGGGATATCCCTTTGCAGTCCCGAAACTTGACAGTTTGGTTTTATCAGCATACAAGATGAGCGGAAGAAGCTTTGCAGACAAATTGTTGGGAATACATGACTGAGATTTACCACAAAAAGTTTGAGTTTGTAGGTTCAAAGTTTAAAGCGTCATAATACATACCTGAGCCTCCCAGGCTGCGTCACCTGTCCATGGCTCAGAAATGAATCGCTCCCAAGTCACTCCTGTCCACCTATAATGCTTCTGGGCATCCCAAACAATATACGGCGCAATCATGGGGTTATCAACAACACTTTCAATGACCCAGTCCCAAGGATCACGTATATATATCTCTAATTCTTGCGGGACTCCCTTGTATGAAACTTGATAATATTTTTTCTCGAACTGATGGTTCACCATCAACCAAATTCCATGGTATCACACACAAATCAAGCTTAAAACTCACTTTGGTCCGTCGTTCAAATGCCTTTTCCCAAGATTTTCTCAAATCAGAAGCATTTTTGAGTGTGAAAGGATCTTCAATGCTGCACGCGACAGCTCGGTGAAATAATTTGATAAGGCAATCCAATTGACTCCTGTTGAGGGCAGCCTCAAGTCCTAATTCCGCAACTTCAAAATCGAGTTGGGAATTAAAAGGTTTCCATGGTTCCATATCGGGCGGGGGCGTTGTTTTCTTAGGGAAACACTCACTATAAGACCCTATCTTGGGCAGAATGCCTGAATGAGGATGGTACTCAATTTTAAACAATTCTTCTGGCCCATAAGAATCGTCTAGACTAAGTGAATTGTGACCATCCTCGGCCTGTGCGCCTTCGTTCAAGTCGATAAGACATTCAGATCCAGAGAGCATTGTTATATCATTGACATTTGACGCTTCAGTATCTTGTAATAGGTATTTTAAAAGATTTAGAGTCGACATAATTGGAGCCTACCTGTTGTGTGTTGAGATTTGATGTCATTGTCCTCGCACAATAAAAATGAAGCAGATTCGGACTGCAACTCGGACACGTGGCTTTTAGATTGGTTGTAGTCTATTAATGATGTAATTTTTTATCAGCTCATTGACACCAAGTCGCAAGTAGTGAAACTTACCTGTGCATGGTATCTGGATTTCAGCATCAACACGCTCGAAAAATGCTGCATCTTGACATGCATCCTCTTGCCTCTTCATACACGCTTTCCTATGGGTCCCGATTCCTCGGCTCTTACAAGTTTGGCCACAAAATTCGCATCTTGTGTAGCCGTACGGTGTTTGAGGCCGAGGAATGTCCATTGTAATCAAGAAGGAGGATTTGAGAGGTTACTATAATACAGTCTAATATTGAATAAACAAAGAACATAATATTATACAGTAAGGTTTGGCCTGATCAGATTAGCACGTATCTAATCAGGCCCGATTGAGACGGCATGAAGACATGATTTCACCTGATTTGGTTCTCAGCCTGATTAGGCATCAGGGATTTTTCTGACATATCAATAGCCTCTGAGGTTTTTAACAAACTCTAGCCTAAGTGATTCACTCCCTGGGAACCACTGAGCCTTTGCCTATTAATTGTCTGATTATTCTCTAATTTACCTAGCCTATTTATACCTTTCCCCACAGTGCACAGACCACCTTGTCA